>JAQGBU010000999.1:0-16376 GCA_034698605.1 Isotoma decorata
TGATACAAAATACAAATAATTCAAACTCACTGTTTGATACAAAATACAAATAATTCAAACTCACTTTTTGATACAAAATACAAATAATTCAAACTCACTTTTTGATACAAAATACAAATAATTCAAACTCACTGTTTGATACAAAATACAAATAATTCAAACTCACTTTTTGATACAAAGTCCATATTAATAGTTCAATAATAATTATTTAGTCACAGTTTGCCAATAAATGTCTACTGGATACTTTAACAGGCTACGAAAACATGGAGTATCATAGATACCTAGTTATACTAGCATTCAGATTATTCAAACCTATAATTGCCATTGCCAGGGTATGCTACCTCGGGTTTTTAAGGGCTTTTTGGGTACTTTTTTAGTTGGGTTATTGGATGTAATTTATTAAGCTTTCGAAATTCAAATTTACATAAACGGTCAATCTCATAAATGAATGTGTTCTCATGTTCATAAATAATATTAGCAGTGGACTCCTAAGAACTCAAGTTTTCCTTAATGTTTGCGAATCAATTTAAGTTCACTGGTCACAAGCATCTTGTACTATTCACTACTCATTTGGGACCCTGCTTTGCTGTCAATAAACTATAACCTTTTTGTGAATTTGTATCAGCTTGCCTCAGTCTCATCCTAACTTCTTTTTTCAAGTCTCATAGTCTTCCACCTCTAGTTTATGAATATAATCTTGACACTAAAACAATCCAATAAATTAATTTCATTGGTTATTATAATTTTTTAAAGAATATCAGTTTTAAAGAATAAATAAAATTTACACAAACTGTCAATTTCAGTGTTTTTCTCTCATTTAGATACACCATATTTTGCATATATGTCCTCAAACAGGTAAAAAAACAGTTATATAGACTTTTTTTTGACATATAGTCCATTTCTATGACCCATAGTTGAAAACCCCAAAAAAACCTGCGTAGTTGGGTTTTTTACTGAAAAACCCAGGGTTTGTTGTACCCTGGTCATTGATCAGTTAAAAAACCGGGAGAGTCAGAATACATTATAGTGTAGTAATACATTTGAGTGAAGTTGACCCTGGATTTTTGGACCTGCACAAGGCCCAACCACACTAAAACCCAAAAATGCGCAATGCAGCTGCAATGCACCAAATTTAGTAATCGGGTTATAAACCGCTGTAAAGGAGTTTAAAAAAATAAAAATTAGTTTAGGATCTATTAGTCACTATTTAAGGGATCTAGACCCCCAATAGCTTCGCAATGCCCTTAAGGAACCTGGAAAAAAATTCCAAAGTTGAACTAGCCCTGGAAATTTTTGAAACTTCCAACACGCCTATTTCTGTTTTGTCACCTACAGGTGTAAATGAAAATTAGTTTTAGCTTAATTAGTCATCATTTATGGGACCTAGATCCTCAATAGCGTCACAATGCCCTTAAGGGCCTTGAAAAAATTCCAACGTTGGAGCAGCCCTGGAAATTTTTGGACATTTCAAACAAGCCTATTTCTGTTTTTGTCACCTAGAGGTGCAAAAAAAAATTAGTTTTAGCTTAATTAGTCATCATTTAAGGGATCTAGATCCTAATATCTCATATTTAACGGATAAAAAGTAAGTATGATCAATATTGAATATGTGAAGTAAGATTAATTTGTAAAACTGGTATTTTTCCAGCTATGAAAAGAATGCGAAGATTACACACCATACTAGATGGAAAAAAATTCCAAAGTTGAACTAGCCCTGAATATTTTCGGACAATTCAAACAAACCTGTTTCTGGTTATTGTCAACTACAGGTGTAAATAAAAATTAGTTTTAGCTTAATTAGTCATGATTTATGGGATCTAGATCCTAATATCTCCTATGCAACGGATTAAAAGTAAGTATAATCAATATTAAATGTAAGGTAAGACTAAGGTATTTTTCCAGCTATGAAAAGAATGCGAAGATTACACACCATATTAGATAGAACCATTGGTAACGAATGAAGCCAACTAGACGTCATTTGATCTTGAAGCTTCTGGACGTCAAAACCGGAAACACTGAAGATTTGTGTTTATTTCTTAATGTTTTGGCGGATGTACCACTGAAACGAATGATGTGTCACTTCTTTAAGGATAACGAAACTACAGGACAAGAGGCATATAGCATCATGAAAGAGCTAACACAAGCAAAACTGCAAAGGGATAAATCTTTGTTTTTCAAAATGTTTACTGCGAGAAGAGCAGAACTCAAAACAAAACTTCCCGAAACTACTCTATTACTCAAAAATCCTGAAGGTATAATTTCCAAAGATAAGGACAATCCTCAAACTGACTTACAAAACCCATACTACAGCACACAAATAGCAGATGCTTTTGGACAATGGTGGACGTACTTGTCAGTGATTTCAAAAATCGCCTTCGTTAACGAGGAGGAGGTTCCTCCGGAGACAATAACAACGAGAGTTGTGGAAAAATAGTTTCGAGATATAAGTACTTTAAGTTATACTCCAATTGCAGTGTATACGGTTTGTCCAACAACTTTAGAATCAATCATACCATCATTAAAATCATCATTAAAAAATCATAATATTTTTGCAGGTTAAGCATACAGGACACTCTGGAAAACGATTACCAGCTGGGTTTTGGAAAGGAACACGGCAATTTTTACATTTAAATTGTTAATTATGCCCTCCGTGTAGGAACTGCTGTAAAGAAACCTCGAAAGTCATAACAAAGAAAAAACATAAAGCCAAAAAGGCTGGTGAAGGTTCGTCGTCATATACTTACGCAATAGCCAAATGGGGTGAGAAGAAAATGTCTAAAATACCCTCATATTTACAAAGCTTGCAAAATAAACCAAAGCAAAAAGTCCTGCACCCCCTGTAATACAGTCGACGTCGTCCAGAAAAAGAGAACTGGCAACATCTTTTATCAGTCCGGATCGAAAAATCGGATCAAAAGCAGAGCCAAAGTAAACCAAAAGAAACTATTGAACTAACGATTCCTGATATAGGTTGGGCGATAAAAAATGGGTTCAAGAAATAAAAGAGATTATTTCGAATTGGAAATCGGGAAAAGTGTGGTAACAAACCGACCTCCTGACCCTAATGCCGAACCGAATTGTCACTAGCGCAGCAGCCTACTCTATGGCCTTAAGTATTGCTAACCAGGCAGTTGGTCCAAACAAAACCATGTCTGAGCATCGAGTTATAGATACGGTTGTAGTAGTTCCGACAGTTGAAATGGATGGGCTAACTCCTTCGTTTGTCGGAAACTCACCTTTACTTCCAAATCCTACAGAGCTCAATTTGTCGAAGGTAAAGCTTACCGTCAATAGCTTCACAACACAGTTGGCTAAGAGTTATTGATCTCGAAGCCAGAACTCTCACAATTTGTGATTCTTTACCAAAGTAAATCCGTTCGAGAGGGGGATGCTCATATAATGAATCCCTTTTTGCCGCTTTGGCTGAAAAATATGCAACTCGTACCAATGAGAAGGGCTTGTAAGAACAAATAGCGTGTCAGACCAACTCACACTGTATTTTTTGCCCCTAAAAGCGGCCGAAACTATTTGTTTTCGCTTTTTATAAGACATATATACATCATTCGATTCCGAATTTTATTCTGATTCGAATGATGTGTAGCATGACCTTTCATGACCTTTTTCGAGGGGTCACCCCCACTGGGGGGTGCGGGGGAGGTCAACATTTTTTTATACATTCTTTGCATCAGGGATAGTCTATGTTTCCAGTTTCAGCTAAAAATATGCATCACTGGTGGAGGAATAAATTTTTTTCGCAGAAATTAGCCGTTTTGGACCGACTTTGACCTCAAATATTTCCAAAGGTCTTGGATTCGGGCAAACAATTTTAAATGCACCTTGTAGGCCGTAAGCCCGAGATTGTTTATTGATAAATAGTTTTTGCCCAAACCCTAGCGATTCGGAGAAAATCAACTTCAAAAACCGAAAAAATAATTAGCCGAAATAGCGTGCGGTATTTTTTATTTAAAATAGCCCACACATCCAAAGTCCGTTTACCACTTCAATGAAGCGCAATATTTACATATTTATGTTAATACCGATTTTTGTGATATAGACTTCCCGACCCGTGCACTTAATTGTAGTGGTACGGGGACTTTTGACGTGTGGGCTATTTAAAAAAAAAAATACCGCACGCTATTTCGGCTAATTATTTTTTCGGTTTTTGAAGTTGATTTTCTCCGAATCGCTAGGGTTTGGGCAAAAACTATTTATCAATAAACAATCTCGGGCTTACGGCCACAAGGTGCAATTAAAATTGTTTGCCCGAATCCATGACCTTTGGAAATATTTGAGGTCAAAGTCGGTCCAAAACCGGCTAATTTCGAGGAAAAAAATTTATTCCTCCACCTGTGATGCATATTTTTAGCTGAAATTTTAAACACAGTCATTCCCTGGTACCAAGAGTGTAAAAAAAAGTTTGACCTAAACCACGCCCCTCCGGTGGGGGTGACCCCCCCAAAAATGATCACAAAAGGTCATGATATATATCATTCGAATTAGAATCAAATTCTGAATCGAATGATGTATACCTATCATATAAAAAGAGAAAAAAAAAGAAAAAAAGAGTTTCGGCCGCTTTTAGGGGAAAAAAATACAGTGTGCAACTCGGCTGCGAATGCGTCTTGATGACATTACGGTGCTTACCGTGCAAGTATTGTAAGGTAGAGATCGATGTGGTCTATAAAACCGAAAGAAAGTGCAAAACTCAGAGGCGAAATATTGTATTTCCTGCTGCAAACCTTGCCTATCATACCACCAGTCTATGAATTACCCGCTACTGTACATTTAGCAAGCCATTTTTCTTATGCAAAATCCATAGTAGTTGTTTTAATTACTATTACTGTAATATGGCTTTAGAACCACAAGAATTCCTATTTTTCCATTCCCAGGAGCTAATGCACACGACAATATCTCCTTATTATCCCTACCACTTCATATAGTATCAACGTTCACTCTTTTGTCAATCTTACTAGTACTTATAATAATTTTAATACTGATTAGACGATCAGCTATTATGAATATTAACAAAGAAAACATCAAAATCTCCTCCATGAAACTCAAAACCCACCCATCACCTAATCTCCACAGAGGTTGGCCACGTTTTTACCGTGGTATCCGTCTTCCTTGTTCTAACGAAAACATCCCCTTATCTGTTAATCCTTTATCAAATTAATTATATAATGTTGTCTTTTAACTTTCTGTCCCTATCATATCCCCCTAGCTCACTTATCACATGTTAATCCTCCTACGTCAGCAAAATTGTCTATTAATTTCTACACAAAGACCCAATTGGTCTCAAAGCCCCATCGCCCGTCAGAGCCCACAGATCCCCAAATCTTCACTTGCTACTCTTCCTATAATTCCATCCAAACATCAGGCAAATTCCCAACGTTTTTCATTATGCATATCAACATTCTTGAGTTAATGCTCATCCTTACCCTTGTCTTTTTACTTGCTTTTATTATGGTCTATGTTTGCCTTAATCCTTTTGCATTTCGCATTTTTCGCCAAAATCGATTTCGCCTACCCTCTTTCATGCGAGCCTTCTTTCCCCACGCCCAACGCACAAGTCGTCGTCGTGGCAATCGCCGACACACCAACAACCATGCTACCTATAATCCCCCCACATAACATTGTTAATGATGATCTTGACCCTGAAGAAGAGGCACGCATTATTGAGAAAGAGTGGTGATAACAATCTTCACCACTTCAAACAATTCCTCAAATCAAATTCCTTTCTCCAACTTTTGTTTTGACTTCCTTTGTGTCCAACTCGTGTTCCTAATTCCTTTCCACTACTTCTTTTAATAATTACTATTCATGCTCTCCTATTAATAAGATCACTTCTACTCTCCTTGTCAATCCGAACATATCGTTGCTTACAAGTCTACCTTGCCCCTCCAAATATCAATTTTTTTGTAATGAGTTATTCCACGCCAGCCGCTAATTCTTCTCATCCACGAGGAACTCCAAACCCTTTCAATGTACTACCTATAGTACTTAATAGGAATCTTCAAAATCTGCCTGTTTGCGAGAGGGACTACTGGACTACTTACCAGACTTCTCTTAATTTTGAATACAATTTTATAAGCATCATTGATCGACGCCTTCGAAATTTAGAGCTATTTCGTTCTGACACACACACCCGAATGCTGCACCTAACAAAAAATGGAAACTACCAATCTCGATCCTACTACTAGTAATTCCCTAACTATTCCAAATACGAGGAGCTGTTTCTTAAAGTTAACTCCCAAAAAGCTACCCTTTCTAACATGAGTGACTTACTCATGCAACAAGGATTAACCATTCAAAATCTCAGTCTCGAACTCACTAATCTCAAACAATCAATGGCCCATATACCTCTTACTTTGACCTATCATAGGTCACGAAACGAATCACGGTCTCACCGTTCTAGCCCCACCATCGCGAAATTCCATTCTGCTATCCAATATTATAACATGACTAACATTATTACATAGGATTTTAGGTTACGCTTTAAGTGTTATATAAACCCATGTTTTTGACCTATTAAAGAACACTTCTGTATAAAAAATTCTACTCTTAACATCTCTCTCCCTCTCTCTCTTAATCATTATTATCATAACTCATTAGCATAATCATCATCATACAGCTAGCATTATTACAATACCAAAGAGGATCACATCATAAGTTCCTAGGAATGGATGTAATCCAATTAGTACATAAATGATTTAATGTCACTAGAATCTAGTGTCTAAACTGGATCGGCAAGAAACTGCCTATTTTACCTTCCTGTGACATAATTGTCCTTATTCTAATAATTTCTCTTCTGGAACAATTCGAGAAGAAAGATATGGAAGTAATGCTATTTGAGCCAGTGAATAACCCCATCCGCAGCAATGGCATGAAAGGTTAGGACAAGTAGAATTTCTAAAATTTGTAAAATTCACGCATTCATTTCATAATGCAGACTCAAATAATATAAGGAGAAACTGGACCTCTCCGTTTAAGCAGCTAATACCAAAATTCGAGCTGACGTATAATGAAGTAGATCTTTCAAGGCAATGAAGGAAAAAATGCATGTCAAATTTTGGAATGAGGATAAAAAATATGTGACAAGAGGGAGGCTCACACAGTTTTATACCCGATGTAGGAATTTTGCAATCTCAGATCCGTCAGCAGCAGAATACCTAAACTTTGGGCCTTCTTGGACGGATAAGAGATTTTTAGCACAGTGCCGGCTAAGAACAAAATTTATATCATTCAAAAAAAAAACTTTATGTTTAACGGGCTTGACACAAATTGTTGCAATAGCAGGACAACTGACACACTATGGCATTTTATGCATGATTGCTCGATACAATATCGGTCACTAGTAAATCTGTGTAGGCTCAGAGTGATTGACAAAAATTCCATGAACATTAATTTCGACAAACATAATAGAGATGATATAATCACTCTTACGAATGAAAGATTATGCATTTAAAGAAAAATAGAAATGGCTTTAGAAGGTTTAGTTTGATTAACCATACAGGGGTTTAGGCATTATAATTTTTGCTTATACGGTATAAGGTTAATATAGATAAACATTTCATTTGTAGTTGTATTGTACAGGAGTATTTTAATGTTTTCTTTAATTTTCACTCCAAATTCAATTTGGAGTTTCACTTAATTTGGAGTTTCATTTAAAACTTCAAATTCTGTGTCTAGATTTTAAGCTTTGACTTTAGTATTAGTATTGTGAGATCCTGAATTATGCTATAATTAAATAAATATAAAATTTCATGTAAGAATAGCATAAACTAAAAAACCAGGGGTTTGAGAGTATAGAAAGATTTAAGATAGCTTAACGGAGTTAAGATAAGAAAAATGTAATTGGAGTAGATAGGGACTCGAATGGGTCAGCCAGAAGTTCAGCTTTAAGTAGGGTGACGAAGTGGAGAAATAGTATTAAGATGTTTTGTATAAGATATTATTATATAATATTATTATGATGTAACTGTAACTTAATATTATTATGTAGACGGAATAAAACTGAAGTGTGACTGAAAGAAAGAGATCAGAGAGAAATGGAGAAAAAGAGAGGGTTGAAGTCTAAAGTTAAAGTTTAAGGTAATAGAAAGAAATTTGAAGAAGTTGAGATTAGAAGAAGGCTACTGAATAAAGAGTAGGCTATAATTAATGTAAATCATGACAAGTGCCAATAATAAATAAATGTGACTTGATAAACTATTAAACCAATAAATCACCTTTAATTATCACGAAAAATTCTTCGTCTAGTAAATAAATCCAGAAAAGTTTCATAAAGAATTTATTCGACCATGACCTGACCTTCCCCCCACCCCTTGACCTCACAGTATCTTAATATTAGTTTTATGTTTTAAGGAAAAGTTGCCCAATAAATTGCGTGTTATCGCAGCAGCCAATTGTGTTTTTAACATTTGCAATGTCTTAATATAGACAAATTATAAAGTAAACAATAAAATCATGTAGAATGAGCTGATTTACGGGGTCACCGTATGTTTAAATGTATTTGTGGTATGCTGCATGGGTAGGGAGCTGAATCATTAAATAAATAAATAAATACATGATTGTCCTTATTCTATTAATTTCTCTTTAGGCCGAATTCGAGATAGAAGAGGTGGAAGTAATGCTATTTAAGCCAGTAAATAACCCGCATTAGCAGCGATTGCATGTAAGGTTAGGGCATGTGAATTTCCAAAATTTGTAAAATTCACACAAAAAGAAGGCAATTCTCTGGGTCCGAAATGTACTCTTCAGAAAGAGTATAGATATGATATTTTTGTATAAGCAAACGCACAACTTAACCTGTGTAAGCCAAAAGATGATAGGGATTAAAAAAAGCAGAACTACTTCATGCTGTGTCTTATAGTATAAAGGGGAGTAAGTATTTTATACAAGTGAATGATAATGCTGTTAGGATGAATAATACTGACGAAAATTAAAGAATGTAAGTAAACTCTATCAATCGATTCGTGATTTGATCTAGTTATACTTAAATGTTTATTTGTTGTGATAAAGGAATGTTACTTTTCGGATTTTTTGTCGTTTTTTGATGATCTTCATGATGCAATGGACAATAATGAATTGATAAAAGGGAATGAGTGAACTATGTCACGGGCATCGCATTTTCGCATTTCTGCGTTTATGCATTGATGCAAATTTTTGTTAGTTAATAAATGCCGGCCATGATGTTATTTAAGACAAAGCGTACTTAGAAGCATTAGTATGCAAATGAAGATAAAGAAAAATTATGGATGAAATTCCAAGCTTTTTATTGCCTTGCATTGATATCAAAATGTCCAGTCGCAATAAATTGCTTAGCTCTGCATAAATCAGGTGAAGAAATTTTGAAGCAAAATAAATGAACATCATCTAAATTTTGCTACGTGGGATTTTCTTGTTACGTTCCAAGTGTATAGCGTAATTAACCCCCCCACAAAAATCGACCTACTATTATACAAGAGTTACTCTTAGACAGAAAGACGATAAACGTTCACCTGCAGTGCTGTAAATGAGTGAGCTAAATTAACATGCTTTTGAACAATTCTTGAAAAAAAATTTTGTTTCTGTATGCTTATGAACAACCCTCGTACAGCAGATTTAAATGTTTTAACCCATGATGCCATTCTTTACAAATTGTAATTAGAAGCAATATTATCTTACAGTTTAAAATAAAGATTGATAAAGATAAATAAAGAATGATTTTTGTCCTGTGAAAATATCAAACTGCCATGTTGCAATTAAATTGCTCACGCAGTTCATACATCATGAGGTTAAATTTATTAATTGCAACATGAAGTGATGATATAATAATGCATGCATTGTAAGGGACAGTGTGTTGATACGTTGTCATTGTGTGGCATTAATATTTACCCTCTAAGCCCCTGCCGACTGTTAAACAATGCTATTCATGGCCTACAAGAATATCAAGGGTCACCTGGATCGCCTTAAACGGAATACATAGGTATGTAAACTTGACATATTTCTGTTTTCAAATGCTTTATTTAATTACACTATTTTAATTTTAAAATTACATTATTTTACTATCGCTTATGCGTATTCTTTCTAGAGCTCAATCTTAAAACCAAGTCTTAAGTAAATTCTCTTTTTGCATAAATTAAATATTTTTCACAAAAATATGTGCTAGTGTGACAAAATATGGATTTAAAACGATAACATCATGATTGTAATGCCCGAAACAACATGTCGGGTTTCCTCTTTGACCCTTTGAGATGATTTCGATCTTACATCTTAATATTTTACAGTTTGTTTCTTTGCTTTGTAAGTGTTGTGATTTGTGTAGTGCAGTGCTTTACTTTATAAGAGTTTTACATAAAATTGTAAGATAAAGGACGAAAAGGGTAAGTACTTATTTTGAACAGCTTGCCCATTATGGAGCGTCAGGTGCCGGAGTTTTTTTAACACATTGTTGCTATGTGGAATAAAGCGTTATTTCAATTACTAAAAAATAAACGTGATCTCTTTGCCAATTAGCAGCTTCTGACTTGTACCACTTACACTTTGGAAACTAGTGTCATTCGTTAGAAAATTTTTTAAACTAGTTCTTCTACTAGTTTTAATTTTTATGAAATAAATTTAATAACTTCTGATAGCTCATATAAGAAATTAGCTCGTATTATGGTAATTATTAAAAATAAAAATGATACAACTATTAAAATGTCCAGGCTGATTACCCTTGGTTCTTATTTCCTAAAACAAAAATAATAGTTTTTTTTAAATGCTAGTGGTATAAATACGAGTTGTTGAAAGTAAAAACAACTCGTCCCCTAAGGATCAAATAGCCTTTACAATTTTTCGAAATGGGAAAAGCTAAGAAAACTAGAGAAATTTTTAGTAGTGAGGAAGATGAAGAATCTACATGATCAGGTTCCTCTGGATCTAGCTCTTCTGGGTCGGATTCAGATAGTGAATCCGTCCGATCAACTTCTCTAGCAAGAAATGCAAAGGAGTTCATTTCTTTTGGTGAGTATTTTTGGTTTAAAGTAAAGGAAAGTAAACTCTTAGTGGTTGAAATTAAAGTTCAGGTTGTTAAAATACTTCTTATATTAAATTTTTATATTATATTTTTTTATATTATAGAAGCGGAAGAGAAACCTAAAAAACGAAAGCGGGACGAGGTGAAGGGGTCAAAATCCAGGGACAAAGTACCGAAGAAAATTACTAAAACGCTGAAGAACAAGACTACCAAGAGGGTAACACGGAAGCTAGATGACAAATCTGGCAAGAAAATTGGATCGAAAAAAACCCAAAAACCTACAACAAAAACGCAAGAAGCCGATACAAGGATCGAAGGTACTGTAAAACGGAACTTCGCCCCGGGTGACGAGCCAGATGCGAGTTTCAATAAAGAACACTGGGAGGGGTCACTGGGTAGTGACTACTCCGTCAAGCTCCATACTTGGAGTGCGAACTCAAATTCGTACTTCAATATAAGGAAAGGAAGGGGGGTTGGTACGAATGTACCAGTACAACTGTACTGGCGATTGATAAAGGCGCTGGAATGCATGCGTCAAGACAACCCCAGTGTCATCCCCCCTAATCCCGACAATTAATTTTAATATATAATATTTGTTAACATCTTATCTAATGTGGTTAATAAAGAAAATTTCATTTTCAGATAACCCTTATATTCCGATGCCTGTATTACCTCAACTTTTTTTTCTAAAAAAAAATTGACAGCATTGTGCCCTAGAAAATATACCCCACCTAGTGCGGGTTTTAGTTTTATTTTATGAGAAGAGCATATGTATTTAGATTTGTCAAATATCATAGTAGTTATCTAAAAACAATTTTACTGATTTGCAGCGATCAAACTAGGACACTTTTAAAGGGGACAGTGTCTCGGTTCGAAACGAACATCCAAGTCTAGTTTCCGACTAACTGCCAAGGGATCCTCAAGAGCCGTTCTGGGATGTCTTCAGAGGGTAATGGAAGGAGGTAATACTAGACCAACTTTTCTTATTATTTTTAATATTTACAAAATTGATGATAATTAATAATTCTGTTTTGGCTTACTTAGGAGTAATTAATAATGACTTAACCGATTCGATGAAGGTCATCCTTCGAAATTCCTCCTCAAAGGATTTCGAAGTTAAGCGTGGGCAAGCCATAGCCAAGCTGCTGATCTACAACGAACCGTTGACGGCCACTGTTTCAGTGGAGCCAGTTGGGACCCTGTGCCAGGTTCCCTTGTTAGTAAAAGCATTTTGAGGGAATGCTGGATTCGGTTCATCCGACATCAGCAAATAATTGAAATAATAAAAAATAAAAGTAATCAAATAATAATTTTTTTTGCTTATAGAAATTTTTTGGTTTGAAATAAAGTTTTGCGTAAAAATAAATTTTTTGGTGATAAAAAATTTGTATCAATGCATTAATAAATAGTGTCCATTTAATAATGAAGTTCATTTTATACATTTTTGGCTAATTTTAGGACTTGATTGCATATAATGATTTACCTTCATGCATGCATCCGTCGAAAAGAGCTCACAATTTCTGAATTGTTTTGAATACAAACATAAAGCAGAATTTTCTTAGCCCCATAACTATCGAGCCACTTCAAAAGCAGGAAAGCGAGCGCAGCGAGCTTTTCGGCGACCTGTTTTCGGCTATTGGGACAAACCTTTTGGGCAAATCTCTGGTAGGTCAATCAAAACTACACATCCTGTAAAGCTTCAATCCAGAGGAGTGGTACTTCGTACGTGGGTTGACAAAGCCACTAAAGCTGTTTTCAAAATAACCACTTTATCCGGAAACAAAAAAATTCTTCAACAGTAGTACACTTTACTAAACGGTCTGAATTCGAACGAATGGGACATACTACTAACGAAGAGGCAGCAGCAAGTTCAAATCTGATTGTGCAAGGACCAATTTCGGAGCGTTTTTATTTCTTACCTTTAACCGGTAATACTGTTATTAGTTGATGACAAGTATCGAGAAATTACAAAAGTTGGCAAGCTCACTTCGTCCGCGACTCTCAGCTAACAAGATAAAAACCAATGCTTTCATTAAACTCAAACGAGTGGAAACAGAAAACTACTACAAATAAAATATCCTTTTAAGGAGATTAAAGCCTTTTCGGGGTTTTTGCAGAATGACAGGCATAGGTTAAAAGAACATCACCTCCGGCTAGAATTATTTTATTTTACAAACACAAGGTTCTCTCAGTTTTAAAATACAGTGTACGGAGTTTGAAATCTATCAAATTCCTAATCCATGTTCATTGTGAGTTTATAATAGAACATAATGCTTTGACGGAAATTGAAAATGAAATTTGTCGTCAGTATGTAAATTCAGATTAAGGGTAGCCCTTAATAAATATTATTTTCCGAAGATTTATAAGCAAGTTATTTCCCAACTAGAAAATGCGGTTATAATATTCGAAAAGAATGGCTCGGGTTGGCAATTAAATCAAATCATTGGGTGTGACATTCGATTTTCTTGAGTTCAAGATATTTAGAGCTGGCTGTTCTGTATCCATTTCGGGAAACGGGCACTCGTTAATCCCTTAAATTCTGGTAACGAATGCTGTCTTTATGCATTATTAATTCAAATGCATTATAATGATGCGCCGAAATATCGTGGAGGCTATTGTCGTCGATTCGATCATTTAAGGCGCTTATATATATGGAACGTTATTTCTTTTCCAAAAAGCTTCGGACAAATTTCAATATGCTATTTGTGATTCATATTCGAAAAATAATTAGAAAGTAAAGTATTCACTCTATAAGGGCCCTTATGCCATGAAATCATTTTTAAGAGAATTGTATTTAGTATCAGAGAACTGGTTGAAAATGAATGAACACAAGCTAAGCTTTCTATGGCAAAATTAACTAAAGTAGAAGAGAAACGGTACTAAAAGACAAATATTTGTCATATTTGGGAACTTGAGTTCAAAAGTCTTAAAGATCGTTGTCCTCTTACAGGTCGGTTTCAACACACATATTTGTAATGCTCAATATATCAAACCGGGCAAAATACCATAACTCATGCATTCCTTTAAACTTTTCTACATTTACTGCTAAGAAATATTTCAAACTTCTCTTATGAATCAGTAAAAGTAATACCAAGCCATTCAGATAATTTTTTAAGTATTATGAATTTCAATTTTTTGTGGATAACCTGATGCACTTGAATGCAACTCCTCCAAAACTTTTTGATAATTTTAATCTATTAAGTTAAGATAAAAAGGAATTTGAAAAAAGGTTTTTCGCCTTAATAAAAATTTTGGGACATTCTCAAGCCAGAGAATTATCTATCAAAGGAGTTTCTCTGTAGAGACGACAGACTATCTACCCGATAAAAATTCGCCTACTGAACTAATATCGTGTCTTGTGTATTAAATAACAACGGTGGGGATTTAGAATTATGCTAACGCCAATTAGTTAATTCAAGAAATAAAAACCCGTCCGAATTAATAAAAAAATCGACGAAACAGTAATTAAAGGAAAATTTTTAATCCGATGGATATCCGTTTTTCAAAGTCTTAAAATACATTTAATCGAAAATTCCCTTTTGCCACCACAAAAGGTACGAATATATTAGTGAAGAAAATTGTTAATTAAATTTTAATACAAATGGTATAATGAAAAATCAACAACGATTATAAGGTACTAACAGAGCAGGGTGGTGTAAACAACATGCTTAACATGACATTTGTTTGGAAGATGGTGGAATACCAGTTAGAAACGGTAAATACATGACTTGTGATGTTGGCTTCTTGAACTAACAGTTTTGGACTTCCCGACACTCCGCGGACATACCTGAAGCTAGTACAAATGTGTAAACGTACTAATGATTGTATTCCTCCAGGAAATCGAACAGTGGAGTTCGCAGATTTTGGGCCTTTAGGTATTAACATAAGGTCATATCTTTATAGGGATTTAAAAAAACGTTCTTGAAATAACAGATATGGATGAATGGTGTAAAACTACGTCTAATCATGAATATCTTGTATTCCCTTATCCTTATATCAATAGAACTATAAACTTTCTAGATGTAAAAATAGACATGTGACCAGATAATGAAATTGCTACTATAATTTATAAAAAGCAATGTCAAAGCAATCCTATTTCCACTATGAATCAAATCATTCAAAACATTTAATTCATTCACTTCCCAACAGCCAAGGTGTAACAATCATCAGGATATGTTCAAGTGAAACTTATCGCGGTTACCAGACTACTTTAATGATGGATAATTTCAAGCCTACAGGATACCCTGAAAAACTATTAATGGATTGTTCTAATAAATTAAATAAGATTAACAGAAGTAGTCTTCTTACACCCAAGATAGAATCACTTATATCCAATCTTAGAATTATTAATCCCCCAATTTTAAGTGAGTGTAATATAAATTACACCCCAAATACAGGCATACCACATAACAAGGTGTTCATTACTATGCCTTTCTACAAAAATGTATTAAATTTAAACTTAATAACCATCGACTTTTTAAAAAAAAGCTAAGAAAAGAATGGATCCAAATAGAATAGAAATAATAGATAATATTGAATTTGTCGTTTCGTACAAGAAAATGAAGTCTCTAAAAATTTTATTTAATTTTAAACAAACCAAAATGAATTAAGTCAACTAGTTGAGCTCAGCAAGTACAACCTAAGAGTTAAATTCCAATGCTATTAATTATTAAATGAACTCTTTCACCAAGGTAAAAATCCTATTGTAAAATACTTTGAACAAGCCGTTTTTGTCATTTTTGATGTAAATCCTAATTTATTTGTATCATTACAATGTATGAATTCGCAACTGTACACTAAATTTGAATTTTTGACTTTTTATAGCCCGATGAAGCTAGTAAAGAAACCCGTCGCGTAAAATGTTCATATAAATAAATGGTGCCATTGTGATTTATTAATTTTTGTGCACCAGAAGTCGTTCGCAAAGCATAAAAAAATTCATAATTTCTCGCTATCATTATTGGTTATAAATGAGTAGCCAGACAATCGTTTACTTACGGCTAACTTCATACTCCATACTATTTTAATGGCTCGGTACTTACCATAAATTACTGGATGTTTTAAAATGTTTATGCAAGTTGTATTATTTAAGTTGAGCGAATGCAATCAAGAGGAATTTGATAAATTATGACAAGCTGAGTAGTAGTTCCAAGTTTTATAACTTAGCGCCTAATATCTACTAGCACACCACTCGGCACTCAAACTCTCCAAAACTCAACTTTCCGGACCATTCAAATCCCACTACTCAAACACTACTCCGCAGTTTATATTTAGTTGTACTAAACATGCAGATCACGAACGTACCAATAATTACGTTCCAAAAATATTTTAAATACAGGTTGGTTCCGTAGAGCGCGGAGCGGTGGAGGTTTTGAAT
>JAQGBU010001000.1:0-16373 GCA_034698605.1 Isotoma decorata
TAGTTATGACCATGATTAGTTACCAGTAGTATGATAACCAAGACTTTCAATAACTATGTCCCAACCCTGACATCACAGGGAGTATCAAATTTCAACTGTTTCGATGGGAAATTGGCACACTCAACAGTTGGGGTTTTTATTACGTATATATATTATGTACGTCCTAAAATGTGCTGATTTCTTATTCTTTGTTATCTGAGCTTTAGGGTTTCCTGCCTGTAAAGAGGAAGCCAAAAGAGAATTTTAATCTGTTATGTTACTTGAAGAATGAAGTGTATTATTTTATTTTACTTTATGTATTGAAGCTTAATGACTTAAATATGATCGTTGTACACATAGTACAATCGTAAAATCGTAATAATGTATTAAGCTACTGTTAATATTGGTAGACAGTCACAATTTTTGTTCTTGTTGGTGGTGGAAAAGTACTCTTACGAGCGTGATAATGGCAATAAGTATGACATTTTTGTTAAATTGGCAATATCATCACCAATATAATTATATTATTCGGTCATTAAAATGATGTCTTGTAATGCGATTCTTGCCTACCTATTATTGTGAATCTTCTAAATAACTGTCTTTTTTAATAAGTGTTATAATGCTGTATTATGCTTGAATGTGTTTTTATAAGAATTTTTGGCGACAAGAAATGAACTTATTATGTCTGGCATTTTAAATAAGAAATAAATTAATATTGTAAAGTTTTACGAGGTAGAATTTCTATTGCATCATTAAATACATTCTATTTCTTGAAGATAAGATATGTACTTCTAGATAAGAGAATGAGATAAAAGGTTTCATTTTATTAATTTCTTCGAGTATTGATTTTAACAGAGTCAGTCATAAGATATTTTGAGATAAATAATTAATGTTGTAGAATCAGACGTAGAAGGATTTGTCTTGACAAGACAAAACCTTGATCATGTCGATTCTTTATTCGATCAAAAGGTTATTGAATTGGCTTAAAATCGTGACTCATACTGTGGTTTTAAGTGATAAGCTTTATATTTTGTTGATTTATCTGATACGACAATGGCATAGACGTTTTATTATGATATTTATTTTACAAATTTGTAGAAAGCTGCAGTCCTGCAGTGCTACCATCATAACTGAAATGAAGTTAGTATTCCTAAAATTACAAAATAAAATATTTCGATGATTCTTGCAGTTTATGCTTGTTTATGATTATTGGTTTTACTGGCATTGTTGACGTTTTATTATTAGTCATGTGAAAGAGGAGCTTTGGCGAAGTTTTTACAGGGCATGAGGCATGACCTGGTTAGTTGACTTTTACCAATGACGATGTCAGACAAAAAAAAGGTTAGGTAATAAAATAATAAAGAAATGAATACCTACGTATTTCTAATTTACTTTGCTCGTATCACGTAGGACTTGAGACTTGATGTAATGGAAACTCTCGTGAGATTAATAGCGTTGGTGGTGGAGGGTTGGGTTGATGTAAAAAGTTACTCAACAAATTAGCCTAATTGATTGATTTCTTAATTAAAAGATGTATATAGAAATATAACATTATATAGACGTTTTTCCCTTTATACGTGTTACTTTTAATCCGATCGATGGACTAATGGATGAAGGTTTATGATTGTTGGATGTCTGTTTCGGTTGTAATAAATGTAACTGAACACCCCTGAGACTTATGCATGTGAAAGTTTACTTTAGTTAAAGGTCAAAGGATATATTTAAAAAGATTGTGGGTATAGCTTCGAGGAACTGATGAGAATTGTCAGGGCGAGTCCCTTGATAATTTTGCTAAGACCACAAGCCACCGAAAGGGATGACCCTTTTATGGCCGTAATGGTTTTAAAAGTGGTAGGGTAGTGGATTAAGGGTAGCAAAACTCACGAGGGTTTCTTTAATACAGATTATGGGAAACATTCGATAATAAATAAAGTTCTTTCCTTCGTACTCTTTCTCCACTCTAAAAGGTAATTGATAGGTTAAATTAATTACCCTTTTGATGAGAATAGATGGCTTCGGTTTGAGTTCTGGGCTTGATAATATTTTCATTAATTACCTATTAGTTTACTTTCATCAGAGGATTACACATTGTCACCAGACCACCATCGTCATCCAATCCCGTAGACCTGTATTCCTTATAAATGTCATGTACAGATGTACTATTTACTCCTTCAGGTTTCCCCGGAATTAGTGAATTAGGTCAATTCTAGATTTAGAACAACAATGCAACACGGGTATATACGTATGTTAGTCTTAAAGTTAAGGGTTACAGTTTTTTTTTATAGTTCATTCGTCAGTCCCTTAAGAGGTAAATATTGTCATTAACGATACCTGTAATGCTTGAGGTGTAATATATGTTTCCAGAAAACCCGATTATCAGGTTTAGTATGCCATATGCTTACATCCTTGAGGCTTTCTTATACCATTGATTCGGAGAACGGGTAGTTTCTGGAAAAGGACAAAAGCCATCTAAATTTACAGTAAAATCAATTCAGTCGAGGCTTACCCATCCAAACTGATTTTGGAAAACGAAGCGTAAAATAGGAAAGGTCATGCTTTTTTTGGTTCTCATTTTTTTTAGCTTGAGTTGAAGCTATGCTTTTATCCTCTCATTTTTGCATACTTCATTAAAATGAAACATGAGTTGATCATGTTTTATGCTTAAACTGCACTAATTATGATGTAATTTTAATAAAATGAAGATAACGCCATGAAAAAGCTTAAAAAGCATCATTCTAATGTACTTTTGTTTTTGAATTCAGATGAGTGTTGCCTGTTACCAAGTGAAGTACAAATTCCAAATCACAATGCCTACTGTCCAAGTAAAAGCTTGGGAGTTGCTTCAAGTGTAATTTTTGCGAGGGGGAGTCCTCACCAGGTAATTGAATCTTTGATCTTTTCAACAAGCAATCGTCTACTTTTCGCTTGAATGAGTACAGACACCGAGTGTCATATAATTTTATGGAAAGTCTCCTGTGCCCTGTCCCTATATACCAGTAGTGGTACCAAGAAAAATAGTTTGCATAAAGTTCATTCATAAATAACAAGAAAAACATGAGTCAGAGTCACATTGTCACATGTAGATATATAAATGTAGGTAAATATGATAATATGAGGTATTTTTGCTCTGAATTGAATTGATTTAGGCCGAAGTAACAAAGCTTGTTTTGCAATAATGTGTCATAGTTTTAAGTAAATGTGTTTTTCCTGTTTTCAGTTCCAATACGGAGTGAATCCTGTCAAGTGGTGGGGGGGTGTTGAAAGTCAAGGTAATTGGATGGATGGATTGAGACTTTTGTGGTTAGGCAAGAATCCAGCGGGTGTGAAAGTTTGCAACAGGTAAATGTCCTATAGTCTCATTTATTTCCGTCATGATTGTAGTGTAAAGTTAGACTTAGACTACCCTTATTTGTTATTTCTGAATTGACTCGACAGTATGATTTGAAACTACGATGTTTTTCTCAGTAATAAATACATCCATATCGTATTCCTTATCAAGTTGACCTAACGGCTTTCATGTTAATTGATTTGATTACTTGTATCGTATTTCATAAGCACTCAATATCTTCGACCGTGGGAGTGAAATATTATACGATTCATGTCGTAAATTGAAAAGTATCTAGTTTCCTCAAATTTTTGACTTCTGAATAGTTTCAAGTTATACTGATTTTGGCAGTGCTGTTAATCTATCATTATGAGCCAGCATTGATAAATTTAAAAAGATACTCTGAACTCATTTTTTATTCATTGTATGCACAGATGCGGTTGCTGCACTTTAACTCACCTACCACCTCGATCAACAGCTAACAAAGCCTGGGACCAAAGATGGTTGAGGTCATGTCCCTGTGGTGGTCACTGGAAAATCCCATCCTCTTTGCCCCAGCCAAAACTCGTAGATACAGATTCATTTCCGAATATTTAATGCATATAAAATGAGGAATGAGGAACTTTACTATGCATGTTTGGGAGAAAGCTTCTTCGATCCGTCTTCAGAAACTCCATGCATGAGAAAGGGACTATCAACCACCACTGCATATTGTAGAGACTTCTTTATATGATCATGTTAGCATCTCATCCCATTTCATCTCATTAGTTTTATTGCCCAGCCTTTTGATAATGAAATGGGGAGAAGTTATAGTAAATTGTACTTTCCATATGCAGCTGGTTGTTGGCAGCCTGTCAGTTAGTAGTATGTCAGTGTGATGGAGATTTTCATTTAAATATTTCATAGGGAAATATTATGTGAATTTTCTTTCCAAAAGATATTTGTCTGAATTACTAGGTTATGAGATTTTTGGCAAGAATGGTAAGTTAAGGTCTGGAATGCTGATGTTTCGTAAAATTTGTATTCATGTGGTCTAGATATAAAAAAAAAGAAATGCATGTATCATTTTTATTCGTTATGTCAGTATAGTTGGTTTAGGGTGAAATATGGACATTCTGAACATGGACGTAATGGACAAGAGTATGTCAACAAAATGGACAGTTTAAACATTAAAGAGGGATTGCGATTTCAATTCTTACGTTCTTTATTCATCACTTTTTTAATATTATGATTTAACTATGAATGCTACTTTATCATCGCCAGTTAATAAAAAATAATTTCTTGTTCCTTCCGAACTCTCTTCAGTTAAGTATTCCTTAGAATTCCATCAACGTATTTATAAGTAACGTTTGAATTATGAAACTGTCGAGTCTGAAGATAATACCTAATATTATTGTAACACCAATCGCAAACCATGTCATCTATCAAGTCACATCTGCCGTGGAATCTATAATAGAAAAAATAGTATATTATATTTGTCCATGTTTTTGGCATATCCATTATTTTCGTCCACTATATTTGGCCCAGGTTCTGGGTGTTTATGTATCTCTCTTTAGAAGTAGAAGTAGCTCTTTGGTTTATTGTGAACTATACCTGTTATGCCCTAGATGTTTTAGGAATAAACAACATTTCTTTACTGATTGTTGTTACGTGGTTGTGTAATATTTATGAAAATTTTAAATTTTGAATAAAAATTTGTTTACTTCATCCAGAAACAAAGTTACTGCGAAGAATTGCTTGTGGTGTTTTCTTTTATTGCCACGGTTCTCCAAAGGACTTAATGCGATGACGTAAGTTATTTGAAAACTTGTTATGGAACAACCCAATGAAGATGAAGTCTTATAAATAGATCATTGTTGTTTCTGTTAGCTATTTAAAATTTCAGACAAAACTCATTCTCTCTAATCTTTACTAAGAAACTTTAGAGAAATATAATACAATCCCACCCACACACTTGAGGACAAGTCGGCCCACAGATTTTGGACAAAACCTAGCTTAACCTAAAATTTTCTTTAGATTATTATAATTATTACATTCTGTGCTAACGTTCTACCTGAAAGAAAATTCTTGAAGCAATTTACCTCATTATTATAAATGAATAGGTTCTGTTTGTACCAACTTGAAGGAGAATGAATGTTTGTGTAAAATTAGCAAAGTGCGAAGATTTTAGTTAAACTTTTTTAAGCATGTTTTCTATCCTTCCGTTATGCTTTAAGAATTCAGTTAGTTAGCGAGTTAAGTAAAAATTGAATAGAATTTAGATGACGGTGGTGACTGGTGGCTCGTTGTGATATATGAAATATAAATGTAGTACCAGGTTTACTCTTCTCTTGCAAACCAATTCCATCATCATCATCATCCTTTATCTATTGTCCATTCTTTTTAAAGAAAAGTTAAAGTACCACCACCACTGAGCTGTTAACCGTGGGTACTTTCATACCTCTTGTGTCCCAATTTTGCAAAAAACTTCTTAGATTTTTCGACGCCAATGAAATGCATAGTTCCTGAATGACACTAATCAACCTGTCCTACACAAAAGTAATTGCAGTCTAATGAAAATTCCATTACTTTTGGCATAAGGCATAACATTCCCAGATAACGATGATACATGATTTCCACTTGTCCACAAAATCGTACTAAACAAAATAAAATGGTAGAATAACCACCCGTAATTTCTGAAGAGTATATGAACAGGTAAATTAAGTAGGCAGGAAAGGCAAAAGGCAACTTTTTCATTAAAATAGTTTGAGTAATAATAAGAAAGACGATTGAAAATGAAAGAGCAAAAAGAAGGGTAAACTTTCATGAAATAAAGAATAATAATGAAGGGAAGAATGGTGGTGAATAGAAAATAGAATTAAGTCAAACACAGACACAAGCATACGATAGAAGAGTCAGTCAGACTCACAAAACTTTGAGATGAGATTTTTGGTAAAAACTCAGTTACATTTTAGGTAAGAAGATAAACCAAGATGTGTATAAAAGAGCAAAAAGAAAGATGTGATGTAAAATCTTCGTTTTCTTGGTTCTATCTAGTAGCTACTAGTTTGGATTGTATGGTTAGTAGTGGTGGCTAAAATGGTTTTTGTACCTAAAAGTGGAAGTAGCTCTTAGGCTGTTGAGAAGTGGAAGTGATCATCATCATCATGTCAGTCAGTCAGTCAGTCAGTTAGTCAATGGGTAACTCGAGCATGCGATGCAACTATATAATATTATAATGATATGAATGGTAACTTATGATGAATACCTAAAGTACTTACGGGTTTTCTCGTTTTCTCAATATTATTATTATCATAAGGAAATTGGAATCTCAGAACACTTTGTTAAATATAATACTGCTCATAAATTATGAGTAATAAATCGAGACAGAAAGCCGTGTACCTAAGTTAACGTATTAATAGTGGGTACTATATATTCATCAGAGGTGTACTGTTGTAAAATGTATAATTTTATAATAAATTATGATAGGGAAACTATTGCAGCTGCTGGACTCCAAGAGCTTTAATATTTCAGATAAAAATCTCCCTAAAGATCATAATTTGCAAAATTTGATTTTTTATCAATACGTCAAAAGTGTATCAAAGAATATTTTGATACAAATCCTAGTTGAAATTTATGAATAAAGAAGAATAAAAAGTAAAGGAAGATTTGATCACTAGTTACTTGCTATATGTTACTTTATAATTGGCTATAAGTTATGCTTCTGTGAACACCAGGCATTTCAAATGCAACCATCATCCTCCTGACAATGACGATCATCAAATTGCCTTTTTTTCTGTAGTAGTAAAGTTGTAAAATTCAATGCAAATAAGACGAATGAATGAATAAAGGAAACAAGATTTTTCTTTTTCAGAATTGTTTTTTTATAAATTGATTTCTTTTTGTTAAAGTACATTGTAACAGTAAAAGTCAACCAATAAATTCCATTTAGCTATGTTAATATCAATATAAATAAACTTGATGCGTTAAAGATTTCTTATAAATTGACAAATACGGAAACCTCATAGCCTCAAGTATTCTAATGTGTATGTCTCAAGTCACTTCACTACCCTGACTAAAAAAATGCTGGAAACGCTTTACATACATTACGTAATAATACCTTATTTTCATCATGATATTAGAAATCATTGTTTTTGCGTTTCATGTAAGGATTGCATGATCATTTGATCATAAATATAAGTCTAGGCCAATGGTACAACCTTTAAAACAACTCATAAAACTCTTGACTTATTTAACCACATTTGCACGTCCACTCCAGAAAGAAAAACGGACAACCCTGATTTGAAATACAAAATAACCTACTTTACCCGACTATTTTGCCCGTTGTGGTCAACCACAATTCATAAAAATCAATGGAAATAGAAAGTAATATTTCAGCGAAGTAAAAAAACCTTCACACTAAAAAACTCAAATATTTCTACAACTAAAAAATAATTTATTATTCTTTAATTCATACATGCACAAATACGCAAGAAATAAAAACCATATCAAATAAAACCAGCGAAAGCATCCACTCTGAATGACTATTAGTATTCTCCAACAAGATTAATTATTTTATTTTATCTTTCTAAAAAATACAACAAAACAGGAAAAACTACTTTAAATTGTTTTTATAAATAATAAGGAAAAAAATAAGTAGTAAAAGTGACATAATTATTTGAGGAAGCTTTTACATAATTCTTCCATGAGAGATTGTATTGCTTGTGTAAATCAACATTAGAGACTTATTTTAGATTAAAAATCTCACGAAGCATGAAATAAATGCTTTTTTGGAGAAAATCATGATTCAATTGAAATTGCAATAAAAGTTTTTATATAATTTAATCCAAAATCGTGTTTAGTTTTTTTTATTCTATATTTTTTATTACTAGAAGTAAGTACTAAGTACTAAACAAGAAGTGTGAAAGCTGTTGTGTACTTAAAGAAGAAACTCAATTCATTTTATACTCCATTAATACCTTTTGTCATCAGTATGAGAGAATGTCCATCGTGTATGACAAAATTTAAAGTAGAGGTAGGTTGGGTCTGTCATCTTCTATAAGTTGTGCTAAGTCATGATAAGTTTTTATGATCTACATGAAGATTATTGATTTACATTAAGTAAGATTATAACATGATGCGGCTGATCTCCATATTATATAACATTATGATGTCCTGTGCATTATGTAACTGGGATTATTTATGGCATATTTGTTGTAATAACCCTGTTATTATTAGTAGCGTTTATTCATCATTAGATAAAGGACACCTTTGAATAAGTAATTTGAGTCAGAAAATATATTAATACTTGGTCTAGGGAATATATAAATTGTGTCTAAATTTAGAAGATATTACACTACACAACCTGGCAAGTCTGATGTACTTTTATAATAACTGCTGATAATTACCTGATTCTTGTAATTCATCATGTCATCTTAATTAACATCAGAATGAGAATTCATACACCAGGATATTAATCGGATTGACCTAGTTACAAACAAAAGGGGAATGGGTCAACGATGATTTTAAATAGGCATTATAAAGTTAATTCTGAAAGTAAAATAATTTCAAATCATTTTTTCCAAGCACAATGTAAACTTTTCACGATTCCTGTCTGGCAAAAAATATCATCTCATAATTCTGAATATTATTTGTATGAATAATTTATTTATCATTGACTGGGATCCTGTATGAATCGTGAATCATGTAATGTAGCGTAGCCGACTGGACACGACCACGACACCCAACCTGCCCTCATTACTTAGCCTTGACTAACATTTTTACAGTCTTCTTATTCAACAACAAAGATTTTATTGTCATATGTCAACATAACCGAATTTACCGAACTGTAATCATATACACAATTACTAGAGAGACAGAGGACAGGTGATGCATTGGGACAAAACTTTGGGATAACCATTTATTTTATGTCCAGTTTCATTTTAATATGATTAATATTATGTTGAAGAATGAATTATTTAGTGTGAACTAGAAACACATGAGAAGAGTTTTTATAGAAGGTTGAACAATAATTTGATACGTGGGATACGCATGGATGAGAAGTTGTTCTCGTTGACAAATTTTATTGTCCTTATCTTCAGTTACAACTGCAAGTACTAAATAGGCAATTGAAATATTGACATTTAAATTCACGTTTACTCCATAAATAATGGTTTTAAAGATATAAAAATTCATAAAACTATTTTTGGACCTGACATTTCAGAATTCTGTTCTCTCTCTGGTAATTTTAGCAAACAAAAAAAAACGTTTCAATCTCTCAACCTTTAATGCAAAACTTGATAGCTTATTAAAATTATCCATTCCGGTTTATTACCAGGGACATGTCCCAGTTTTCAGATGTATCCTATAGTGGGTCTCAAAATACCCAGATTTTGTTAAGTGTCCTGGTGTAAATTTAGTTCACATTCGGCATAATTTGTCTACACAATATTTTTAGTTATACATTTCAGAACCTACATTCTGCATGAATTTTACAATTACTTTAAGGAACATAATTACATTTAGGATGCTTATGGGAGTTTTCGATCCATGGGTTAAAGTTAAAGTAGTTGAGTTATGGAATAAATAAGCACAGATTCCGGATACTCAGACTAGTAAACTATGCTCCAAAAATTCTTAATGCTCCACAAATTCTGAAGTAATAAACTATAAAACCACGTTGTCCTAAAGGTGTCTGATATGGGTATTAACAAATTTACTGATTTATTCTTTGGGACTGATGGTCACTCTACATATTCTGCTGTCTGATTTTCAAAACAAGACGACATATTCAGGGATTGACCAATTTAATAATACCGTGTATACTTAAGTGTATTACTAGGTCAAAAATTAGGTACCTACTTTTACAAACTTCAATAAAACAAATAGGCAAACATTTATCTCCTATTTGCATTCTTTATTAGCAAGGACCAAGAGTATTTATCTAGCAAGATTAAGTTTTTATTAGCTTTATTTGTCCAGTCTAATAAAATCAACAGATGGTAAATAGCGGAATTGATTAGAAAGATGTACTTTGTGCGAATCCTTGCTTATTTTTCATGCACTAAACTGATATTGGAAAATGCATACATTGAAAGCAATTACAAGCATGTTTCTTTACAAGCAAAAGGGGCTAAATGTCTACCTTTCGTTTTTATTTAGATTGATAGAATAAACTTTAATAGAAAAATCGATATAGAAACTTTAAAGAATTTCCAGATTGCTTAATTAACTCCTTTTTTATCCTATTATAATTACCACATTTTTATTATTAAATATTGAATATGCCAATGTGGGATAAAATTTACTAAAGAAATGGTAAGGCAGTGAAATATCCCATTTCACCAACATAATAATATGACACTATAATCTCGTCATACAATTAATCATAAGTCATAACTATCATAAGATCATAACCATTATCATACGTGTTCCATCCATGCAAGGTTTCAAATGTTATGTTACAATGTATATATTACAAAATGACACGCAAAGGTCACTTTCACAATTGCCCCGACTCTTCCCTGTCATCTCATCTCCACATCCACGTCCACATTATATAAAAGACGGAAAGCAAAGTACTAAAAAGTCTTTATGAGTTACCTGTGCTGCCTGCCGTAATTCCACATTTATTCTACATGTTAAAACATCAAAAGGCCACAATAATGTAAAAGGAAGATGAGGTACATGAGGCAAGAAGAGTCTATACTTTGATTGCAATTGTAACTCCTCTGTCACTCTGTCTATATAAATTGTCTACATGCAAGCAAGCATGACCCTATGCAGTATGTACGGATGAGGCTATCCAATCCACCCGGGTGTTATCTAATTTTCAACGGTTATAAACTTGTTGCTTGTCTCCAACGATAAAACCCGTATTACTTAACTACACTAGTGTATCTCTGATGTGATTGAATAATAAACTAATTCCATGAACAATTCCACCATTATTTCTTTCCAATTTATTCAAACTAGCCTTTCTCATGTTTTCTTGAATGACACTGCGTCACCCGTCATGGTTTACCTTTTCCTTTTTCCTTTCTAGTCCGAAGTTCTGTTATAGGATGAAAGTGAAATAGACGAATTTTAGTAGCCACACACTGCAGCAGAATGATTAAATTGCTTTATACATTTAGTTGGGGTAAATTTGCAAAAATGTCACCTGCGGGTTTTTTCTGCTATGATCTGATGATCTCCAATGATGATATGGCCTTGCCTTTTCAAATTCGGGTAAACTAAGCTAATTTACTGAGATTGATGCAATAATGACCAAAAAGCGCATACCGCTTGCTTTTATGATTTAAAGTGGTTTTGTTTTTAGTAAAGCTTTAGCAAATGCATACAGTATTAAGTGTTAAAATTTAAAGATTTTTTACTCCTAGATTCGGTTTTTTTTCTCAAAAGTGCTTACAAGTGAACCAGTTGCGACCTTCAATTTAACATCATTTTTTCTTCAGTTCAGTTGTATAAAACGGATTGTTTTAATATTTGAAACATAGAAAAGGAAATTTCCTCTGTTTCTTTTCCTCGTTGTTTAGTTTCATTAATAAAAGGGTTCAAACTCATATTCATTTCTCAGAAGCATGTACTAAATATTTTAAGATCTTTAGTCTATTACTCAATAGCAGTAGTGTATAGTATGAATGAATCCGTTTTGTTTCATTTGTTTTTGTTTTGTTCAGAAAAAGACGACTTTCTTTTTCATACTCGAGTACCGTAAGAAAAAATTAAGCTAAATATTAAAAACCCGTTTTTATCAAAGATATATTTTGGGAAGCCTTGTTCACATCCACAAATGAAACCGACCGTTCTTCCATGACCATTAAGGCGTCACAAATTTTTGATATCTTACATCATGTCTTCCATTTAACAAACAAATTCTATCCCCTTAAAATGTACCTAATTACTTTCGATATTCAATAAAAATGTCCATTATATTATTAGACCCTATTCACATTCATTATTTTTCCACCCTAAAATCAAATCCCTATTTTTACTAACTATATTGCTTACAGCGTATTACGTACGAAAGAGCTAATTTGTAACGAGAAAAATTTAATTAGTGAAAGTTATTGTAAGGGCCAAACACGAGCACGGGCGTCAGTTCAAACAAACAATATTAGATTATTGTTCCTACGTAGACTTCGATAATGTCCTATCTTTTTTTATATTGGCTCGTCAGTTCGTCACTCCCTACGTTACTCGGTCGTAAGGAGTGACGTAAATTTACTTATATTTTACTTCTACTACGAATTCAGGTGTGTGGAAAGTTAGGCTTTTGTTATCATTACAGCTAACTTATATGCCACCCTATTTCACTGTAAGGGGATGATGCGATGGGTTTATATATAGCTCTCTGTATTTAAGACAGATATGAGATACATGCCGTACTTATTCAAATAAATCCCCTCCCCTGTTTTTTAGGCAAAACTACCTAAAATATACATTTCCCTAAAGTATAGAAACATTTTCGGAGTAATTTCAAAAATTTTATCACTAGCAAAATCCCAGCAAACATTTTACTCTTAAAAACAAATTAACACCCCCATCATCCCTATCTTTCAACTCAAAATCTGATTTTTAACTTTGCTAGAGAATACCTTACCATATCACAAGATACTATTTTATCTTTAACGCTAAAGATAATTTAATAAACTGGGCATCCTACCTGACCCAAAGGTGACGAGATAGGAATAAAAAATGACGTGATGATTCGAAGCAGCAACAGCAATTTTAGGCATGTATGCATGTTGAACTATATACATGGCGCAAAAAGACGTAGGCCCATGTTTGATTTCCTATCTAGCTTGGGCAGGGATCCGGGTTGTGTTATCCAAATTGGCATTTCTACCCGGGTATAAATACATATAACTTTTTACTTTCCCCTTCATTCTTGCTCCAAGTTGAGAAGGGAAGCAACAGATAGATAGATCGCTTAAGAGATTAAACGTTTGATATTGGTCAGTTAGGAGAGTAAAAGTCAGATTTAGCATTTAATTCAGAAAGAGAACCCCTACAGCTTAGCAAGTTGTCTAGATAGGGAAAAGGGTGGACAAATTTTAAAACAAATTATAAAAATTAGTTGGTGCGATTATTTTATTTTGATCTACGGGTCAATATATATTTTTATCTTGAGACGCGTTCCAAAGCCTTTGAAGATTAAACGGTGGTGGTCGGAGGAGATCAACTTAATACATACTATCCCTTGTCTAACCTTGTCCGATTGAAGGAAACCTTTGGCAAAACACTACGTGAGGAAAAGTTAAGGTAAGAGGTTTAGTTTTTCTATAAAATGAAGGGAGATTCTGTTTTTCGGCTTGAGACTTCTGCTGCATGGCATTCGCTTTAATAAAGGAATTAGCTTGTATAGCTTGACCTCTTGTTGTTAAACGTTTTAGGATTCCTTGAACAATTTGTTCATTGTAAAAGACGTGTTAAAAACATCTTGCAAAGATCAGTGTCACATTATGATCATGAGCTTTAGAAAATATTAATAAAAAATCACCGTCTCAATCAGCCCCATTAGTAGAATCAACTTTATATTGTTCTTTCATAAGTTAGATCAATCTCTCAATTTAATCTATTGTTCGTAGTTGTTATCTGCTATATATCTGTACTTGTAAATCTTTACAATGAAACGTAATTTAGAATATTAAATGCTTGTGATTTCAATTAAATAATTCAATTGAAATATGATCGAGATTCAGATTTAATTCAAACCTGAATCTCTTTTAAATACAATCACACTTCAATTGCTACCTATTTTCTTGTGTACAAAATTATAAACTAAATTTTAAACATTTTCTTCAAATAGTTCATCCCTCATCTCAAGATGTTCATTATATAATATGCTTATGATAAATAATTAGAAATATGAAGCCTTTTTGATAAGTATTAATATTTATTATTATTATCATTACTATCGCATGAAAGCTATGCACCTGTCTCATTTTCTTCGAGCAAGGGGTACACCTAACCGAACCTGAAACCGGAGACCCTTAGCGACCTTTATATTGATAAGTCTCAATCTTCCATCCTTCATATCGTATCAACTAGGTACAAAATATCTCAAAGGACAAGCTTACCTCACACTCTCAACAAAAGCTTATTTCTTCCCATCAAGTCATCTTTCCAAATATGCTTTATAATGAAGTATAGAAATTTGAAACCTTTGAAGAATTTGTGTTAATTTCTGCATTAATAACAAAACACCTTTGTACTTATATGTCTCATTTTTCTTAGGCTTTTGCTCTTGGGGCACAGAATGAGGTAACTAAAGCTTAAACTTCGAAACCCAACCGCATCGTTTTAATACATAGCCACTGCCATTGCTCATTATTTCCTAAGGTTATATCATTGTCAATGATAGGTCAATGCTCATTAATATTAACAAATTCTTCGAACTCCAGACACTTCCTTTGAGCTAGAAATCAAATGTATCAAAGACATGCTTATAATTATGAGTATTGAAGAAATACTTTACAAAAATTATCAACTGCGTGAGATCAATCAGTAACTTTAATAGCCATCCTTGCCCTATTATTTTACTGCGTTTCCTAAAATGCTATTATTATTATTATTATTATTATTATTATTATAGTAAGGTTCGAAAATTGTATTATTTGATCCTTGGGTTTGGGGTAGCAATTAAATTACTTATTGAACCAATACTTACACATTTAGTAACTGTGATGTAGGAAACAAATTAGAAAATATAATACCACAAAATTCATTCATAATGAATATCAATTGTCAATTAGTGTGAGTTATCTGATCTCTATGAACCCTTTAATCTGAGATGCTAAGCAATTTACTCTTGCAACCACCGTTCTTTGCTTTATAAGTCAGACAGTGAGCAGTGTAATGTTTCAATACTAAATAATTATCCCTTTATGGTTCATTTGTTTGATAATTAATCAAACTATGGTCATATATTGTTATTGTGAATCATTCAATTCACACCGTTCTCATGAATGATCCACGTGGAGAGCATTACATTAGATATGACCTTAAAAGTTGCCACTAACACTAATATTACTGCTTTGATAAGGTCAACACGATTCGTTTTCAAACCTCTCTCAGCTAAGAACTAAAACACATTTAATTATTATAATAAAGCATTCATCTGGATTCCGTGAATCCGTTAGCGTTTTAATTGTCCTTTGAGATGGTATAATAATAATCAAAATGATAATTATAGCTGAAACTTAATATCATTTCAAAAATACTTATTCCTTGACTATTTTGTACCTTGATTCTGTCTCATACTACACGGTATGAACTTAACAATTATTGAGCAATGATCTTAATAATATTTGATGATGTTGGCAATACAAGCATTTTGTCTACATAGGAACTGAGGACTGTCATTCGCAAATGTACTTATTAATAAGAAAGAACCATTATTGTTGGAACATTAGAAAATGTTATTACTCAATCAACCCATTGCTTAGATAACCTTCTACGACAGCTAGTATGTTCTTGTGCATAGAAATAATGAGAATAGGGAAAAGATACGTCTAGGTTTAGCGATTGTGGTTAAAAATGTAAGAAGTTGTTATATTCAGAAATTATTTAATTGCTAGTTCATTCAAAAGGTATTTTATTAACCCCAAGTACGGTATAAATGGTTTGCAATTCTTTGTAAATTATAATATCCGAACTGGATGAACAAAAACTGCGAATCTAATGAAATGCAAAAAAATGAAAATGATCATCTTCAAAAAAAACCGGAAATAATTGATATGAAATCCACAATTGACATTATTCTAGCCCTTATATTCCTTAGAAGTTGTACTTAAGAGTGAGAATCTCTAATTAGGGCATACGATGAGGATTCAGGAGTACTTCCCTGTACTGCGAAACCTTCCTAAAGGCACGAACCCTCTTTGTTCTCAGGACAAACCGAACCAGACTCGATTACTTAATAAGCTTACCCACGATGGCCACGATATAAAAATAGGAATCGAATCCTAGCCTATTCTTAGTAGACTTTTGTCCTACCTAGATTTTAGGACCCTTTTTAGACTGATATGAATGAACCCTACTGCTCGTATCTATCCCAAGTTCCCGTTTATTTATACCCAACTTT
>JAQGBU010001001.1:0-16370 GCA_034698605.1 Isotoma decorata
CCCTATGCAGGTACTTCCCTATGCATATTTCCCTATGCAGGTACTTCCCTATGCATATTTCCCTATGCAGGTACTTCTCTATAATGCATACCTAATTAAAAGAAGACGGGTTAAGCTTAGTTTGCTTTGTTGATTACTGAGAATAAAAATGGGCTATTTAATGAAGGAAGGATACACTGTATGATTCTAAACTCCGCCCATAAACATGCCATACTCTCCAGGTTGGACTAAAAAGCCTAATACTTATGAACGCCATTATTAACCGGTTTCAAAAACAAATAAGGCAGCAAATAGTTGAGTCAAGACTACTTTAAAACCCTACTTTCTCAGGGAACATCAAATTATTATTAGAAGGAATCGTCAGAAGATTTTATTTTTAACCCGTTGTGCAATGAAGTTTGATTTTAAAAATGAAGTACCCCTCCCTGGAACACGGCCCCTTCACCTCGGCTGGTGGATTGAAATATTTTTGGAGGGGTTGAAATTCCATGATTACGTTTACCTTGGTATTTTCCTGTGATTGGAGTTCCCTTGTAGAAGGAAATCCGTCGTGGCTATCCTGACATGATATATGGTATATAGAGTGGCTATATGCACATGCGTTAAGGGACCTGTCTCTGCCTCTTGCCCTATGCCAGGGGGAATCCCTTTCATCCCTGACCCAATGCTCTCTGCAGACACACAATGAGGTTCATTCAAGCCAAGGGAACTCACCAGTCGCAGTCACCACTACAAACAAAATCACCTCGTCTTTTTGATTTCGAAATAGGTTTGGTTGGGCACGTGTTGGGTTCCCCAACCAATCCTAATTAGGGATTTTTTTGTTGCACGAGCAACGTTCAGGCCTGTAAAGATTTCTACATCGTTCGTAGAAACCTTTACACCTACCAATGGGTAGGAGTGGCCATAGAACCTGGTGTGGGGGCGCTTTGCGCCTAAGGCTGGTCTGCCCCCCTTTTACCCACATAAGAAGAGGGGGGCAGGCCAGCTAAAAATGTTGTATGTTTTTTACATTCATCTACATTTTTCTGATTTTTATTTCAGAAAAACAAAGATGAATACGGCGGAGGACGAGAATGGGGACACCCATCATGGTCATGCGGATAATGGTAACAGTTTTCTACTACATGTATTTTTTAAACATTTAATATCTTTTATTATTTTTGCTTATAATATAAAATAACATAAAAACATCTTTTGAGTGTAAACATAAATCAATTTTCTTTACTTTTTTAATGATGCATTTTGGCTAAGAAATGATTGTTAATTTTAATTTTCAATAAGTTTGTTTTAAATTACTTGGTTTAAAAGAAGTATTAGTTCCGGACCATAATCAATCATTTGTCGAATAAAACTCTATAAACCCTGAAATCAAAAATTGCAAAATCGGAAATTTGTTTATTGAGGAAAATTGGGTTTGTTCAGAAGATCTGATATTAATGTCATCTCTGGATAAGAACAAGTTCTTTAACCACAAAACAGCTTTTAAACAAACAACTGAACTTGATGTTCAAAAAACCGATTACGTATGCACCTTCTGTATGAAGACCTTTGGGACTGGTAGGAGCACCACCTGTACCCAACCAGGTCACCAAGGGCATTCAAAACCGCGATTTTGTAAAAAGTTGACATTCATAACAGCCAGAACTTACTTCCTGACCTTCAAAAAGTTAAAATTACTCCCAAATCAAGGTATTTGCAATCCTCGGTTTTGTTCTACGGACATCGAATCAGAAGATTACAAGCCCGAAGAGCCACCCAGTAAGAAACAACTTTTTGGAGCGCTTAACAAAATGTTAGGTGAAATCACTCCATCTGCTCAAGAAAAAGAATTCAGAAGAACAAATACTGCTGGACAATCCAAATTAGTCAAGACAACTCTACAGGAAGTCAACTAGACTTTAACAGAGGGATTTGCAGTTGCTGGAGTACCTGTTTCAACAACAACAGACACATCTCAGCTTCAAAAGGACTCTGAAGATTTTAAATGGATAGTAACTAAGTTAAAAGGACGAATACAGGAATGTACACCTGCTGAAAAATCAATCCTTACATTAATTCCTCCCCCTGGAGGATAAGTAGGATTTCAAAGACATTTGGAGTAAGTGAAAGAATTGCTAAGGGAAGCCGAAAACAACTTAGTGCAACCAACAGCGTTCTACCTCCAATTAAAGCAAAAAGTGGTAAAAAACTGGATCTAGGAACAAGAAGCACCGTCCAACGATTCTACTATCAAGATAGTGTCTCGCGAGTTTGTGCCGGTATGAAAGATGTCGTATCAGTCAAGAATACCGAAACCGGAAAACGAGAACACAAGCAAAAAAGGTACTTGCTCCAAAACCTCAAGGAATTGCATGCCGTGTTCACGCAAGACTATCCTGACATCAAGATTGGAAGAACATCGTTCATGCAACTACGTCCAAAGGAGTGTCTGTCCTATGCCTCAAAAGGACACCATAATGTCTGTTTGTGCGTTTATCATCAAAATGTGAAACGGCTTTTCAACGCAATGAAGATTTCATCTATGAAGGATTACATCCAAGCATTTGTGTGTTCACCTGACATCAAGGATTGCCACTACAGAAGATGTCCAGACTGTTCGTCGAAGAAAGAAGTAATTGAAACCATGATACGACAAAACAGCCCTGTCGTATGTGAACAATCTGTCATTAAGTACAGACGCTGGATTTCCACCGATGGAACACAGTTCGTGAATGCAGAAAAGTCAACGGTGGAATTTATGAAGCTCACTATTGATGAGCTTGAGTCCCTCCTCAAGCATCACTTTATTTCCAAACACCAACAGGCAAGTATGGACCAGCAGAAGATTAACCTCAAGGACGGTGAAGTGATTATCCAAGTGGACTTCGCGGAGAACTTGGACCCCGAAATTCAAGATGCAATCCAGTCTGAGTATTTTATGCATAAAGGAATAACACTTCATCCGATAACTGTTTACTGGAAACAGGGAGATGACGTCCTTTATCATGGAAACTGCGTTCTGAGTGACTGCAATGTACACGATAAAAACGCGGTTTTTGGATTCTTAAAACAATTTATCCCCCAACTGAAGGATGACTTCATCAAAAAGGGAATTCATCTCCAGCGAATTTATTACTGGTCTGATGGATGTGCCCCCCAGTATAAGAACAGAAAAAACTTCTGCAACTTGTTCTACCATCAGAACGACTTTGGACTTCCTGCCGAATGGAACTTCTTTGCAACGGCTCATGGAAAAGGCGCATGTTATGCTATAGGAGGCACTACGAAAAGACGAGCAAGAATTGCAGCATTAGAAGGAAACAAAATAACAACCTGTTTGGAACTTTTTGAGTGGTGCTCGGCGAACATCAAAGGAGTTACATACTTGCTAGTTACGCATGAACATGTTCAAAAAGCAGTAGAAGACCACAACCTCAGCCAACGTTATGAAGACTTGTCCACCATCTCCGGAACTCAACAGGCCCATCGTATTGCAATTGAAGAGGGACGAGTCAACTTGTATCAATTATCGCAAGATCGAATACCAATGGCAAGCCGTGCAATTAAATCGTCCCTTCCATCAATATTCATGGACGGCTGCAGCGTTTCCGATTGGATTGGGTGCGTTTATGACAACAAATGGTACCTGGCAAGAATTTAAGACATCCACCAAGAAGATCAAGAACTGCTGATCACCTATTTGGTCAACTCAAAGGGCGGAAAATCCTTTATACCCGAAAGCAGTAGAAAAAGCTGCGTGGCGATCGGAAACGTACTCAAGAAACTTGCTCCAGCCAGAACTTCAAGATCAACAAGATTTGTGGAAATATCCCATGAAGATCAAACTATAATGGTCAAGTTACTTCAAACATATCTCAAACAAAAATAAAACTTCAAACTTTATTTTGTTTAAGATATGTATGAAGTAACATTTATAAAATCAGTGCTCAGTTCAAACACGAATGCTTTTCAATATCATACTTCCCTGGTTGTTTTGTAAAATGATATTTTAATGCATTCAATTTCAGCCCTCCTACCTACTGGTTTTCATTTAAATTTAGATTCTGTGCTGTTTTTTGCTCGAATTTCGTTTGTTTGGGTTTTCTAATCTTTTTTGAAATAACGTTACCAAACTCTTGCTGAAGCAGTTTGAGTAAGTTCTTTTTTTAGTATCAATATTTAGAATTTTAGCCCCATTTTCAATAGTTTTTCTATTTCGATAACATGTACATTCCATTCTTAGTTTTGATTCCCCGGAGGGTTGAAAACAAAGTATGCCAATACAACTTGCATAGTTGTACTAGCATCGCCAATTCGCGCTTTGCGCGAGGGGTCCGGTCGTGCTGTTCCCCGCTGATGACTGGAATATCCAGCTTGACATTTTTGAAGCAATTTCAAATCTGTCAAGGACTAAACATAGTCGAAACCTTATGGCAATTTTTCTTCACAGTGGACCAAAGAGTTTTTGATGCCGTGACTTTTCAAAATTTCTGATATTTCTAAATTTAGTATAAGAGGGTGGGGGCACCCCCTGACCTCCCCTGGGGGACGCATAGGGTGGAAGTAAAATTATTCAAGGTCACGGGGTCATCAAGTATAGCGGAGGACTTTATCCGGTTTCTGGGTAATAATTTAAACCGAATACCCATGAGTGGGTGTGGTTCTATTAAATCATAAAGTAGAGCCCCATCTGATTGTAAAGCGTGCTTAGTATTTGTACGCCTTTGATTTTACCCCCACCCCCCGATTTTCAATTCGAAATATCTCCCGGTTCCGAAAACAAAATCCACCCTAAAAAAATAATATAGTTCAAATTTTAACGCTGCATCCTTGGGTAATATTTTTAGCTTGGATAGTTTTTCGTAACCGTGTCAAAATCCAGTGTCAAATTAACATAGAAAACCCCCCAAAATTTCAAAAATTTGACCGTTTCAAAATCTTATTATATATGAAGTTCATGTTACAAATAAGGGTTTCAATGGACACTTTTGGGGAACAATCGCTAATTTGGCCGCTAGGCGCTTCCCATTTTCCACCCTTAGCTCAATTAATTGGCTGTAGGAGGGGTGTGGTTGAGATTTTTCAAAAGCCGATTCAGGGGGCTGTTCTACATGAGCCTTACAACGTTCCCTGAAAGTTTGAGCGAAATCGAAAATATGACCCCATTTTTTTCAGACCACTTGATTTGATCTGACTCCCTTATCGTCAAATAAAAGAGAGATGCTGGGGAGCTGAACATTCTTCCTCACTGTTCTCTTTCATATTTTATTACCATTCAATATTGGAATTAGTTTGGCAAACGTAAAACGTTTTTTCGAATTACTCATTAGATGTGTCATTTGATCTTTAAAAAATGCTTAAAGTACGCTTTATAGTTAACTTCTTCTACTCAAATTAAGAGCAGGTCTCCCAGCCACAATTCATTTTCTTAGAGAAGGGACTCTAGAAAGGTCCATTGGCAGGGTTACCAACCCGTGTTGGCCACCTATTAAACCCAGGAACAGCCCAGATACCAAGGACACCTACCCCGTACTTAAAGCCCCTAATGAAAAGGACACACCAAGCCAACTAGGATTAACAAACATATAGTTAGTGGTAGGATTCGAACCTTTGACCTTTTGAGTCAAGAGTAAGGCCTTATACTCTGTAGGGTAGTGGATAGCGGGCAGGCACGCTATCCACTAGCCTACACGGGCTTGCTTACGAAAGCTATCTGCTAATGGAAATCGAGACACTTCAGTCCATTATGGCTAGTGAATTAATAAAATTGAAATTTATCAGAGTATTGGTAAATTTACGACACGTATTTAATGCACCCAACCGTTTGGGGAAAAATCCAACCAAAGTTGTAGAAAATGAAATAATGTAATTACCCAACCATAAAATAAACACCCAACCGTTCTTACGGAAAACTCCAACGAGAAATTTATTGATATCAAATCAATTTAAATTAGGGGTGCCGTGAGTAGCTCGAATACTCGAACTCGACAAGTGTGGCCGACTACTCGATCGAGTACTCGAAAAAGATTTTATTGAGTACTCGATCGAGTTGTAACATTTAAATGAGAAAAACCAAAAAAAGTTTTCATTATCCAACGATTTTGCTACCTATCTTTCTATAAGACCTTGACCACCCCCTTCACCCATGAGTCATTCACAACTGAATTTTCCACACTGTCGTTTTTAGGGTCACACCCACCGGGTGTCGACCCTCCCTCGTCCATAAGATACCAAAAATAATGATAATGAAAACAATGTTTTTTTTTATTTGGGGCGCATAATATTATAGGTTGGCATTTGTAAAATAACATAAAATGCCATGTGGTTTCGCACTCTTTGTTGTACAATGTAGACGTTCACATTGAAATGGGGTCAGAGCTATAACGTCTTTGGCCTTCTTCAATCTCTCTTACACCTAACTAAATAGTACACAACAGGCCAAATACATAGTTTAAATCTTGCTATAACATTCCACAAGGTCATCTTACTCACAATAATAAAAATAATAAGTCAGATCATGATCTGAAAAACGTTCATTCATCAAACCAAGAAGCTTAAACATTTTTTTATTTGCTTTACATAGACAGACATTGGTTTGGTAACATTTTATAATATATATTATAATAAAATATAACATTTATAATAATATATTAACTTATTTTATAATATTTATGCTTTACTCCAATTCACTGATGAGCAATTTCCTTTTAAAACACTTTAAAGAAAAATAGAAAAACATAAGAATAAATAGTAGGAAAATGAATGAATTGGAAGTATCCTAACCCTTTTTATGTTTTATTGCTACTCAGGGTATGCTACCCCGGGTTTTTTAGGTCGGGGTTTTTTAGGGTTTTTTGGATTTTTTGGGTACCTTCTCAGCTTGGAGTTTTTTGGGTTTTTAGGGTTTTTTGGGTTTAATTCAATTTAAAGCGTTAGGAATCAAAATTTTCACAAACTGTCAATCTCAATGTTTTTCTCTCATTGAGATACGCCATATTTTGCATTTATACCCTTAAAAAGATGAAAAAACAGCTATATAGACTTTTGCTTGACATAGAGTCCACTTCTATGACCCTTAATTGAAGAACCCAAAAAACCCTTAAAAGCCCAAAAAACCCTTAAAAACCCAAAAAACCTTGGGTACTTGGGTTTTTTACTAAAAAGCCCCGGGTTTGGCGTACCCTGTTGCTACTCCTATTGGAAAATCTGATGGTGGCTAAACAGCTTCCCATCCTTGGCCCTCACGTTGTGTTTACAAAATGCTGTAATTCCTTACCCTTTGACGATAATGACGACGACGTTAATGGAGATAAACATGTTAACGTTTGGGAATAGATACAAAAGAAACAACTGTTAACCTTGACCTTTAACCTTAATTACTCAATTTTTGTAAAGGTTCAATTGGTTCAATTACTTATTAGTAATGGGAAAGGGTCCTTTGGTTTTTCCTTTTCTTCATGAGAGTGTTAATTTGAACAGGAGAGCCAGGTCAGGGTCAAGTCTACCAAGGGCTCATGTACAACCTTATATTCTCTTCCAGTCTATTTCCTTATTTTAATTACTTAAATATTTTACATCACCTGTAACTGTAAGGCACATTATTCCAACTTTCCCATTAATTCTGGAATGTACTAGAAACGTTTGAAGGGGCAGTTAGTACGGGGCCATTAAGCTTACACAGAAATCCTTCATTTTTAATACGTTAATAATACGTTTTTAAACATTTAGTACTTTGGAAAAATACGTAAATGTGCACCTTAAGTTGGCTTTAATGTTGTTGTTAATAGCACTCCAGGTATATAAGACAGAGAATTTAGTCAATAGAGTTACATTCAAGTTGGGTTATAAAGTGTTTGTGATTTCCTGCTGGACTAATTCAATTGCAGTAAGTAAGTTTTTATTAATAAATTACTTGATAAAAAAAATTTGATAATGAGTGATTTGTAGTTTAAATAAGAATACAAAGAGTTGACGCATCATATCCCTATTCATTTCATATTTACCATTTTTATTTACTAATTAAATTAACTTATAAAAATGAATTAGGAAAGGTCGTATCGAGAATTAATTCTGTTTGCACATTTGAGTTCCTAGAGTCAAAGGGACGATAAAGTTTGTGAAATTGGGCAAATCGGCCACACCCTCTAATTTTAATCACAAAAAATTTGAAAACAATTTATGAAATTGTGTTGCATAGTGCCCCGGTCTTTTTAGTGTTTCTCTCTTTCACCATGTTGCACACTCTGTTTAATATGGCAAATCTAACGAAACTTTCATATATCCATTTGTCATGGTTTATTTTCTTTGTAGATTAGCTCCCATAAGGCCGTAGTGTTAATTTCAAGCTTCAATATCTTTGTTGATATAAACCGTAGATAGAACGTAGATAGAACGTTGATATAGGTAAACAGAAGTTATATCATTCGATAGATAATACAATTATCTATAGTTTTACTGTTCAAGATTTTGAAAAACGCGCAGTATGTAGATAAATTTAAGTCGCCATTAATGGCGACTTAAATTTATCTACATAGCTTGGACCTTGATTTTCACTTTTTTTTAAAACGAAAGCAATCAAGTCCGCTGTAACACTTGAAATTCCGGGTTGGTTTTTAAAATTTAAATGTTGTTGTTCATGATTTGATTCAAGTGATGAACTAACTAACTTTTTTAAACTTAAACAGCACATATCTAAGGGCCGTGACGGACCCAGGATCATGTAGTTGAGATCTGAAGTTAAAATATTCAGCCCATTAACTCTATTAGGTTTTCGAATAGAAAACACCTAACCGAAACCTAGGGAAAATGTTGCCAAACAGTAAATCTCATTTTTCCTGGCTTTTTAAATATAGGGTTCTCAGCATAACCCGCACCCCAGCTTTTTTCAAGAGCAAACTTAACTTATATTTAGATATTAAAAAATAAATTAATTTCCGTTTTTTCCGTCCGCCGTGATTACTTATTCAATACACAAAAATAAATAAAACTGTCCATTTTTCTCCATTTCTATCAAGGTAAGCCGATCATTTTTTAAATTTAATACAGTTTACAAAAATGCCTCAAATTCGCAACTTGAAAAAATATTCAATGTGAACTAGAGCTACCTTTCTCCATAAAAAATTTAATTTATAAGTAGACCATTTTTAAACTGATCGGTGATCACGATTGCTGCAGATTTAGCAGCTGGTGAGTCAAATGGATTATTTTGCTTCAAACGGTATTCCAAAACATTCAATTTCATCAGCTACGTAACATAATATACATAACGTGAATTAGCTGGGAAGCGAACTGAAAACCCGTTTGGAAATCCAAAATAATTTTGACAAACTTAAAAAAACTCACTTTTTGAAATTTTTATGCAATCTGAAAGTCTTTGATCCTGAGTACATGACTATCTATCATGTGTTGTTCCTATTTTTGTAAGCAATCTGATAGGGAAAATTTAAAAAGTTAGAAGGTTGTTCTTTAAATAACCCAAGGAGGGATTTATCTCACCCTAACCAGACTCATGTCAGACTTAAACATTTATAATTAGTTTCTCAGTTTTCCTTTGTAGAATCCAAAAGATGGCCACCCTATCTCTCCAACCTTTTTGTTCCGATGGAAAAACAAAAGATGGCGAGCCAATTCCCATCGATGCCACTGCGATTAGATTATCCGCCGTTTTTGCGGCCGCGATTTTCTTTTGTGATGATGATGACTGTCTAGAATTCCCTGTACTCAACGTCACCAGAAACATTCTTTTAAAAGTAGTTGAATGGATGACCCACCATAAGGTTATACAAATTAATCATATCTACTTAATCAAATTTTTCAATCAACTGCACGAAACCGATGTCAAAGCCTCTAGCTAAAGTTAAAAACTTGGATTTTTGATAAAGGATGACCCGATACAGGTGCAAAATCAAGACAACGGCAAATTCGATGATCTCAGTAGTTGGGACAAAGAATTTTTGGGCCCTCAAAAACACAAGATTTACGAGATTCTTGCGGTAAGTTTTTTGTAGATAAATCTTGAAAAGGTGACAAACCTGGCTTAACCCTGGAAAATTATATAGAGTTGAACCTACAAAGCTACAACCCTAACTAATAAGCTATGTAGTGTTTATAAAAATCATCAACTCTTAAAGCTTTATTGTTATTTAGTTTTGTAACTTGGCAAAACCGAATGAAAGGCTTAAATACATTAGTCAATTAATCAGTTTTTGTGAATTTCCAGGCGGCCGATTATTTGGAAATTCCAGGTTTGCTAACCGTTGCATCCAAATTTGCGGCTAATATAATTGCCGGGAAACCCCAAGCCCAAATACGATCAGTTCTTACTATTGAGAATGACTTAGATCCTGAAGATCTGTAGATCCGTAGATCCTGAAGAATAGTAACATATTTTTGTAACTTTTAAGGTATATCTTTATGCAGATTAAGATTGGCTGCCATTAACATTCTATAAGATTCAACAACAAATAAGTTGATTTTGATTTTGAATAAATCGCCAAAACACCAAAACTCCCTTGAAGCACCTCCTGTGCATATTAATTACTTATGAAGCTTCTAAAAAGAATCCAAAATTTACACACTACACTCCACATTCCACTTTACTAATCTGTGCTAAACTGTAAGCACAAATAAAAGCTCAGATTAAAAAAATCGTAGATTTAGACCAATTCATATTTCGGATCCGTAGTTATTATAAGCCTAGTTGATCAGTATTTTATTCCCATCCTTGGCCTCATAAGCGGTCGACCAGTCCATTCATGACAAATAATAATAAAGAATCAAAGGCAAACAATTTTGACAAATTCCAAGAACCCGCTTTGGGCGCGAATTTCAACAGTGGACAATTACGTTCGTTACCTTATTTGATCCAAGATACAACCGATGTTTTAAAATATTCGGCACAGAAATTGTTTCGGCGTTTGTCTTTGTTGCATTAAGTTTATTATACATGTTTTTAACAACTATAATTCATAATAATTCAAGGAATTGAGGCTTAAAGAAATTTAGATTCTTGAAAATTAATTATTGTACGCGAATCAAACCTTTAGAAATATTGAATTTCCCAACAATAGGAGCACAAGTTTCCAGGTAGAACAGCTTTTCGAATTTAAACTCTATTTATCATATAAATGGTATTAACAAAAAAAGTTTTACATAAGCATTCATTTACATCATCGCTTAAGCTTAAACATTTAAAGACCAGGTTGGGGCTATTATGAACTTCTTCCAGTGTGAGTTTAAGTCAAATACAGTATTAATTACTAATAGGTACCTAGAATAAATAATTCTAACCTAAATTAATAGAACTTACATATCGAAAACAGAAGTCACATGCAACTTAATTTTTAAATACATACCCAACTTTTGCACATTAATTAATACCTTCTCACGGTTTACTACGTGTACGCTTCAAATCATCCCCTTTCCGCTGTAGGTGTAAAAAGAAAATAATGTAAACTTGTGAAAGTTTGGATAGATTTCATTGGATTATTGTGAAGACCCACTCTCTGTAATTGAACCCCAACTAATGATTTTATTAATCCTAATTCCTAACAAAAGCTTACACCTTTCCCTAAACTTAGCAGACATTCCACAATAAATGGCAAGCTTTACAGGAAAAGTTATATACAACCATGTGAGGGTAAACATAGACACTGTGACAAGTGTCTCATGCTGTAAAAAACCTTGACTGGTTAATCTTGATACCACCTGCACCGTAAAAAGTAAAGCTACAGGTAATTCAGCGACAAAAATCAAACCCACAATCACAATCAACATTAGCTTTTTACAATCATAAACTTTAGTTTTTTTAGCACCTTTATAAAAAAGGATGTACCTCTTCTCTTCTCTCGTTCTCAGTTCTTTAATTAAAACAACAATAAAAAACAGCAACAGAGCACATGGAATCAATTCAAATAAAATAACTCGATACAAGTAATCCCAAACGTAGTAAAAATCTGTACTCAAAGAGATAACCCAATTAGCATAATTCTTTCCGCACACTTTTGCTTTTTGGCCTTCCCAAGTTATTTCCCACGTGGGATAAACCGAGTCAAAAAGTCTGGGTAATATGAATAAAGCACAAATCAGATAAATCAACCCCATAGATTTGGCAGTAGATGAGATTTGACACCATTTACGAGCTAGAGATGGATGTCGAATTGCAAGATACCGTTGAAATGCAAGTAGAACGTTGAGCCAGATGTAAGCGCTGTGAAAGACCCGGGGAATTATTACAATCATTATTGCCCATACGTAGCAAAGGTCAAAGGGCTCCGATGCATAACCTAAAGTGAACATGTAAAAGTACCAAGGGGCTCGAAGGACCATTATAAACACCTCCGTCAATGCAATCACTAGAAGAATGAGATTTGCAGAGGTTCTCATGTCTTTTCGGGACAGCACAATCACCACCAATGTGTTGGTGAACAAAGTTATGAGCGTCAATATGGGAAAGATGACTCCGTAAAGAGGCCTCGATCTTTCGATTAAGTAGTATTGGGTAATGTTGAAGTAATTCTGAGTGATGGAGGTTAAACTCACTAGAGTTAACATTGATTCATTGTTGAACATTCCACTGTTTCCTGAGTTGACCATGGTTTCTATTGAGAAAGTTGAGTTATTTTCCCTTTTTATGTAGGTACTTGGTCCAACTTCATTGTAAAATTTTAAATTTTGGTTCATTTTAAAATCGAAGGAGTCCTATTTTTTACAGAGGACAGTCCCCTTTGTTTCTTAAACAGCGTATACTTCCTTTTGGTTAATTAAAATCAAAGCACTTATTCGAAAACACCATTTTTTTACTTTAATTTAAAACAATGTAGAACCCTTTTCCAACAAAGTTCAGTATGGAAAGAGTTGATTTAAAGCACTCGTTCCAAGGCTGTTAATCCATTAATAAATAATTTGAGGTTTTCCTTTTAAGCATTACTTTGTAATAGAAATTTGGACGCATAATCAACAATTGTGGTTATGTCTTTAAAGTGGATTTGATTTGGATTTCATAACTTTTTAGTTGGTTCTTTTTAAGTTTTTTTAGTTCTTTTTTTTTGGGGGGGGAGAGTTTAATTTAATTGAAAGTTTTGAAACCTTAGTTGAAAACCGCTATAATATCCAAAAAAAACGGGTTTGTTGTACCCTGGCTACCAGGCTTTATTAGCTTTTGGGTTGAATAAATACATCGAAACCTACGTTCATTATATCTTTAAAAATTTTACTGTTAAATCAAACGGTGTTTTGTATATCTTCAAGGGCATTTTATGCTTTAAAGACAAACTTAAAAAAATAGGAAAAAAGCATTTTGAATTTATTCTATGCTTCAATTTTCATGCATGTCAGATATGAAAGATTAAAATACATACCAGATTTTAATACAATTTATTTCATGTTGATCAGATATACACTTTTTTATTGGAGATTTTCAGCAATTTTAACATCTTTTAAGCATTGAAACATTTCATACGGATGTAGAAAACTCAACCAGTGTTTACATTTGTTGTATCAGACGTGGTTTCAAAACAGATGGCAAGTAATTACAAATAAGAGGCTCCAACTAAATGTTAACATTTTAACTACTTTAAATATTACTTTAAATTAAAATATAAAATATACGACTCTTTAAAATATACCAAAACGTAATGTATTTGCAACAACCAGACTTCAAAAACCACCTTCATAAAATTTATTACTAAGCAGTCAAAATGGGCATATCTTTTACACAGTTACAATTAGTTTCTTCCCCCATTACCCATATAAAACCTAAGTTAACGATTCAACTTTGAATCATTGGATTGTGACGGAACACCCCCTGTATTCGAATTCGAGCCCACATTAACAATTTCAATATTCCCAATCCCAAACAAAATCTTACATCTTTCCCTAAACTTAGCAGACATTCCACAATAAATGGCCAGTTTCACAGGAAAAGTAATATACAACCAAGTACTCGTAAACATTCGAACTTCAACGAGTTTATCTTTTTTTAAAAAGCCAGTCTGGCTCAATTTTGAAATAACATTCAAAGTAAAAACTATAGCTGCGGGCAATTCAGCTGTAAAAATTAATGCCACAATTACAATCAACATTACTTTTCTAGATTGAACAACCTTCATTTTGCCCCTTTTAACTTTACCAAGACTTTCTCGTCTGACTTCCCTCACTTTTAACTCTTTAATTAAAACAACATTAAAAAAGAGTAAAAGAGCACAAGGAATCAATTTAAATATAATAGCTCGAAGCAAGTACTTCAAAGAGTAGTAAAATTCTTTGCCCAAAGAAATAACCCAATTAGCAAACTCCTTTCCGCACACTGTTGCCTTTCGTCCCTTCCAATCTATTTCCCACGTGGGATAAACAGCGTCAAAAAATCTGGGAGTTATGAATATAAAACAAATTAGATAAATCCACCCTATAGATTTTCCAGTATATGACATTTGGCACCATTTACGAGCTAAAGATGGATGTCGGATAGCAAGATATCGTTGAAATGCCAGTAGAACGTTGAGCCAGATGTAAGCGGTTCGAAATACCCTGGGTATTGAAACAACCAAAGGATGCCACACGTGACAAAGGTCAAAGGGTTGACTGGAGTAGCCTAAAGTGAACATGTAAAAGAACCACGGAGCTTGAAGGACCAGTATAAGTACCTCCGTCACTGCGATCATTAGAAGGATGAGATTTGTAGGTGTCCTCATGTCTTTGCGGGACAGCACAATCACCACCAATGTGTTGGTGAACAAAGTTATCAACGTCATCATTGGGAATATGACCCCAAAAAGAGGTCGAGATCTTTCGATTGTGTAGTATTCCTCAATATTGAAGTATTCTTTAGTGACGACGGTGTCATTTTTCTCTGAAGAGTTTAAAGTAATTTCAAACGACAAAGTACTGTCACTTCCAAGATCCATTTTATAAATCGGTTAAGTCAATAGTACGTTTGAAATTCCACGAATTGAGAAAAGCGAATGTTTTAAGATTCCAACATCTTTAAACCTGTATTTACTTTAGATTTGACGAAGCCTGTCGGGTCAAACCATTTTTCAGGCTTATAAGTCACTTTGAACATGTTTTAATGAATCCTATTGATGATGTTTTAGAACTTTTTGTGGTCTGTGACTTGAAATACTGTAGAGAAAGGTAAAGAAATGAACGTCACACAAGATGGTCGTTTTTAATCGGTTTTTTTCTAGTCCATGTTATAGAAGAATGACTTTATTCTTAAAATCTTACTTAAAAATAAAACAGGTTTCTCCTATGAAACCTATGGAATAAAAAAAGTAGCTGAGTGTAAGCTCTATTCTCCGTTTGATGCAAATTATTTCTTAGCAAATTTCTTAAGCTTTCTAAACTTGATCGATTTAACAACTTTAAGTTTCTACTATAAATATAGTTTTTTTTAGTTTCAAACAATGAAAATAGATTTTAATCTCGGGTTAACTTTAAAAAGTTCCTTGGTATTATGAGCAGTATTTGGCTTTACATTTGCAATTGGTTTAAGAGTGTTAATCAATTAAATATAAGTGTGTGGTTTTCCTTGTGGTTTTCCTTTCATTTAAAAAACTCTCTACAATTTTAGACGATTTATAACTTTGATAATGAACCCATGTAAGTTTGTTTAATACAACTTACAATTATTTTGTAAAGGAGCTTTGTTATAAAATCAAAATACTAAATTGGTTATTAAGTAGCGGAGCTACTTTAGGTGTGATTAAGTAAATACTCTTGGCGTCTGTCCGTCCGTCACTCATTTCTAGAGGCAAACGAAAGATCGTCAAGCTTGTTAATAAACCAAATGAGCCACACCCCCTTGACTTCATCATATAACGCATATTGCAGTTAATTTTTTACTCTGTAACATTAAACTGAATCAATTTCCGAAGCATTGTATTTGGGAAATTTAAAAAAAAAACGGTTTATTTTTCAAAGCCACCCAACATCCTGGGGGTGTGGTTAGGGCCAAAAGAGTCTCCCATGTTTTTGTATGTCACGGGGACACCAGTAATTTCAATAATAAGGGTATAAGCCCACCACTCCCACAGGAGCATGATGGGATGACAGTAGTGACATCTTCACAAGCCTCATCTGTATTAAACTGCATGCTCCTCATTTTGACTACCGCAAACCTGGATTTAGAGCCCAATCCGGAATATAAATCCCCACTCTTCCTATTCTTTGAATGTTAGAAGTCCCTATACCCCCTATGTTAAGCTGTCTTCATTTAAAGAAATAATCCCCCCACGATTCTAAATCAAGGTTTAGGGTAATATTCTTTATCATGGTTTATTATTTATTGAAACGGATGGAAATTATTGAAATAAATAAACCATTGTAACGGATTTATAAAAGTATCGGAGATGGATTTGAAGTCAAAGAACCTCTCCCTTGAGTCCAGA
>JAQGBU010001002.1:0-16369 GCA_034698605.1 Isotoma decorata
GTTAGGGGGTGGTCTATATCCAAAAAATTAACCAATGAACAGAATTAAAGGAATTCGTGGCGGAGCCTAAGCCAAACGTGTTTTCCAGCCTGGTTTTAGCTTTTAGCACTGACAATGAGTATTTATCGTGACATTCGGTTTTGTACTTGTTATGTACTTGTATAATAATGATTAGGCATTTCATTTTTGTTAGCTAATTTTATTTCAAGCATTTATTATTGAACAACTAAGTTTTGTCGTGTTGTAACATCTGTTAGAAAATAAATTGATTGCTGAATGAACAAGATTGACTATGTTATTAGAAGATCGAGTCATCTTGAGATAATTGAAATGAAGACCTATACATTTTTTTAAAAAGGGTAACTTTTATTCGACCACACTATAAACTTTAAAAAATAAGTATACCTCGAACTTGCATTATTATTTCAGTCTTCTGGAGCATTCAGTTCAAAACTTATAATTTTCTAATTAAAAATTATAGCTTAATTTTCTAATTAAAAATTATAGCTACAAGTACCATTATACAATGCCAAGAAGCGATTCAAGTAGTTGTGTAAGTGTCAATCGCACTGAATGACTCATAACTCGTTTCAGTCTATGATTTATTAATTATGTAGTCAAAGTGAGGCAGATTGAGTATGAAAAAAAATCGAGACATTTGTTCCTTTTGTCTTTGGATAGAAGTTGAGTTGAACTAGATTGGTTTAAATAGGAATGACATAACCAGTTTTAGCACATTGCCATTTATTATAAATTTCAACATTGACTGATGGCTTGTAATACTTGGTGTTAAAACCTTCACATGTCACTCATTCCCTATACATTCCTTTTGAGAATGTTGCATGGGCTACGACATGCAAAAATAAATGCTTAAAAAACTATCACTTATTGTATGTGTGTGATTTGGTAAGCTTTGTGACCCTTGCATTGAGCTTTGTTTTCTTGTACCATTGTTCTTCCAAACGTTCAAAAATTGTGAATGTCTCCTTTGGAAACTTTCCCAAAGTAAAGAAAAACCAAATCTCATTTTTGTAGCACATCTTTCTCCGTATTATTACATCGCATCGTCGTGTAGTGTAGATTTTATGCTTTTTGTATGTGCTCCAGAACTCCAGTTTTTTTTAGCTTTTCACTGGCTGTTACATACATAAAGGATAATTCATCATCAGCTTGTTCACACACTAGAAGATTTGAACGAGCGATTGTAAAACGTAAAAAAGAAATGGAAAAAAGTACCTAGTTAAATCGTATGCCAAAAAAATCAGAATAGTGACTAACAGTGCGATACACTGTTTCTGTTATCTCAATAAGAATTTTAAAACTATAGATTCAAGTCTAGTATTTGGTTTTCTAACTTTCTAATATTTACAAAATCAAGGACCTAGACATTTCTGATTCTTTAAATTGTTCTAATCCCCAATGGCATAATTTACAAATATTCCTTAGTTTGGTTCATTGTGGTATTTAATTTATGACCTTAACGTTATAGGATCTGTATCTCTCCTCCAGCTTTCCATGTCTCTATCAAACAAGCCTAACTAGATTTTTGTATTTTGTCTTTTTGTAAAAAACTAAATTATGGATTATAAATTAATAATACTAGTGTAATACCCGATTACTTACCAGTTCCATTTCATAAGCATTGGTCATGAATAAGTCCTTATTGATGCTTGCTTAATCACAAATAATCATTTTCTGGTCCCTATTGTCAATATTGTTTTTGCAGAACCTTGCACACCAATTTCCAACCAGTTCATATTAAGCTGCTGCATAAAATTATCTTTGCAAGTGCCCCATGTCTATCTTGTAAATATTTCGGCTTACCTTATCCTTTTGAGCTTTTTAAAATAATGAGCTCGCATATGTGTCTCGTTGAAAATTATAATTGTAAGTATGTATTCACTAGAAATTGCATTAGTTATTGAATAAACAAGGAGTTCCTCAAATCAATTTCAGTTTAGTAAGAACGACTTGGAGATACACGTTCAACAAATTATGCCCTTACATAGCAATTCCATTTTGTTTTCTGATCACTCAGACCAACCCCTTCTTTTATTTACGACTAAGCATTAAAATTTTTGACTTGATGCCTACTCAATACGCAATTTTTCTTAATTAATTTTCATCTTTTTATTTAAGTTTTATCACAGTAGTTGTTATGCTGATGAGAGATTGTTGCAATAGAATACAATGAAGATTTCTAAATTGGCAAATGTACTTCAATAGCTTCAAATGGTATGAATAAATTATGAATGGGTAATTCTTCTAGGTTTTCTTTTCTGCGTACTAAAAAGATCGTTTTCAGTGATACTATTCAAGATTTTGAGAAAAGATTAGAATATAAAATGATTTACTGATTCACCATTGCTTTTCCATTAGTCATTCATAAATGATTCTAATAATAATATAATAATGCAGTTGCTTTTGGATGAATCAATTGAATTAAAATTTTTTCAATTGAAATCACAGAGTATTCTTATCTCAGAAATAAATACAAAAAAGTGGGACTGTGTTGACCTTTGGGGTTATCTACTCGTATCATTATTACACCACCGGAGTCACTAAACTAACAACAAAGATTATTCCAATAACTCATTGTTCATTCTAGCTTTCGTTACTCTTTAAACATGAACTGCATACATGAACCAAACCATGCTTATTATTCCTTGACAATCATTTTGATGACTGATGATACGATAACTTTGACATTTAAAAAATAAGCGTTAAATGAGCCCTTTGTAACTTTACTTTTATTGTTACTGTTGAATAAACAAAGTAAAATTTTAGCCTGTTGGCCCTCCTGAAATAAATTATGCACCAAGCACCTACTTGTATTTTTTGTCAAAGATGCTTTTTCAAATCATCCATGCGACAAATGACACTTATAGAACTTTCTATCTTAAAAATACAATAATAATCTTCATTATTATAAAATAACAATAACGTTAAAAATAAAAAAGGTTGTAATGAGATTCCATCAATCCATTGTTTCAAAAGTACTTGCTGATAAATAAATTGTGAGTCATGTCATAATGTATTAATAATAATATTAAAAGTTCATTATATTTCGAGACAAAATTTGGTCACGAAATCTCACATCCAGCTCAATTCCATTTATTGAAATAAAAACCCTTGACTTGTACCCAGTTTAATTTTCTAAGTTAACTTCATTTAATTGTCATTTAAAATTTAGACATTCTACAATTCCAACACTATATTAAACCTATCTGATCGGTTTATTTATATTGGATTGTTGCCAATACAAGATTTATCACCATTTAAAACTCCAAGTTGCTGCTTATTTGTCCTTTGATTCCTTGTAAACCTTGCTCTTATTGTTAGCAAAGGTATATTTTGGTCTATAGGTCAGTACTCAATGTGAGGGCAGTATTAGATTCGCCTTATATAATACTACAATTCCCAATAAAAGAAATAACACGATTATCAGTTACCATTCAACTAGAATGTAAGTAGTCACTTGTTCTTCTTTCCTTGTATGCCGAACGGATAAGAATATCTGAGACAATAGAATCTATTCGTTCGTGAGGAGGAATAATCAGGATTTGATTGATTACGATTTTCTTTTAGGATCAGGACTCTCATGCATTGCAAATTTAAAAATGCAAAATAGTTTAACAAGACAAAAACTACAGTAACCTTTTAAGAGTATAATGTAAAGGCAATCTTGAATGATAAACTCGCTTGAGATAAGTACATTGACGGTATTCTTATTTCTTATGTTTGTAAGGGAATTTACCATATAGCGAAGTCATGAGAGAAAAGAGACACATCTTTAAGGTAGTTGGGGATGATGACATGCATTATATTTTATCAGTGAAATGATGATTGTGCAATAAATCTGTGCAAAAATATTATTATCTTTAGTTCAAACAGGGTTGACTGACTTGACCTCATTTCCAGTAGTAGTGGAAGGGGAATTTTAAGTGCATGCTCTTTTGCTACATGATTTCTATTGTTCCTTAATCGAATCTGAAATTTAGAAATAAAAAAGGAGCTTGGAAAGTATTTTTATTCACGGAGCAAGAGGAATAATAATATATGGCTTAGACGATTCCCATGAATTCCCAAATCCTGAAATACAATGTAAATCCAAAAAGAAACATCGCAAAAAGTTTTTTGTATGTGGAAAGGGCATAAGCAGAAGCTGTTTTAGCATTACCTTAAGTGTGTATAAAGATAATAGGATACAAAGTACGGACGACTCGATGAATTAATTTTTTGATTTACAGGCTTCTTCTTGTATCAATGTAATCCTTAATGTTACAAAAATGGTTAGAACTAGTCATGTTTTTCTCATGTATGAACAATATATTTGGGATGTTCTTATGTAGTTATTTTCATTATGCAAAATGAACTTTGGTTTCAATAAGTATAGTTAGCAGTAGGTTTGTAGAATTTTAATTTCTTTTGTTGGATATTCAGTTTCTTATTGTAACAATGTGTGTGCATGTGCTCATTCATGTGGTATTATAATTACTTCTGGAATTGTTATTTTCCAATCGTTGGTATATGATTTTTTTTTGTTTTGTATAAAGTGTTTTAACTAAAGATTAATGCATACCTAAAGGAATGCGGATTCTTGGCGCTGTTGTGTTCTAATGTCATAATAAAATAATGTTGTATAAGTGATGCATTTTGTAAATACAACTGTGTTATTGTATTTGTTATCAAATAGAATCCGGAAAATGTTTCAGTTAAAATAAATATCTACAACAATTGTTATATCAAGGCAGCTTAATTATAACTGGCAGGAATTCATGGAATGAAACTGGACGCAATTAATGTTTAGCTACCCAAGTGCATTCATTCATTCATAATGAATGAAAATGGCATTAGATACACAGATTGGGAGTGTAGCATAAACCGAGATACTTATTCTACATTGAAATTAAATTGCAATAAATGTGCAACGACTTATGTTCAAGATAATAATGAAAGTGGTAATAGTGCAGTTGCTGCAACGTGTAATAATTGAGACAATGTGACTGGACTGAGGTATAGTAGTACATTAAAAACGAGTAAAAACTAAATAACTAACTAGTAACTAAAGCTTGTAGAAGTTTTAGTCTCCTCATAACTGCAAAATAGTGCAGTAACAAAACGACACTAATTTCTAAACGAATATCACATTGTGATTGCAAATTGCTCGGTATTAAAAGTATTAGTTGGTTCATAGTGGTGGGAGGTGGTGGATAGTTATTAGTTGTAACCAGTTCATTGTACACAAGTGAAGTATAAGTAAAAGTAATAATAATGAATTACCGTGTCTCCATTTCATATCATATCATGAAATAATCCCATGGGTCCAACTAGTAACTACAGAATCGATTACATTACTGAGTTTCCTTGTTTTATGGATTTTACGAGAAAAGTTTTTCAATCAGTTTATTCCCTAAAGTGTATATAAAAACGCTTAGAGATACGAATAGAGGAATGAAATCGTTTGACTAAAACGGTCTTTAATAATAAAAAAGTCGTTGTTATACCAAGCTGTGTATTTTATCCATTGGGTACACCCCAGGGGTATGAAAGTAATGCTATGCATTGTACAGAATTTGTCTTTTGTACTAGTTTTATGCAATAATGCTACCAATATTGTTTTCCTAATGGATTGTAATTTTTTTTAGAATAGAGGTTAAATAGTTGCATAAAATGGAATATGAAATGGAGAATTCATATGAGATTCTTTTTTAATTTTAAGGAAACCTAATAAAGTGATGACTTGTAGTTGGATTTGAACTTTAATCTGACCCAACAAGAGGATCATTAAGATGGCTTCAACAGCAATGGAACCGGATACTTCTAACGGTGATGAAAGTGGAGGTGGGCGTGAAACTTCCATTCAGGAAATTCAGGATGAAAATGTCTTAAGAGAAATGGTAAGAAAATGCTAGAAAATATATTTTTATAACATGACGTTTTCAAACTACCTTCCTGTCTTCCTGTACATATGTTATCAACTGTGAACCCGGTTTACTGGTTATTTACTGAACACATATTTAAAAAGATTTATAATCTTATAGTAGTAATAGTAATATATTATCTTCTGTAACATCAACACACCAATGATCTCTTTTAACCGATAACCCTTTTAAGAAACTGCATGACCAAACTCAACCTTTTACTAATTTGATAAGAATGGAAATAAAATCCTAGCAAAAGAGACTTTCTCTTCTAGTAGAGATGTAAGGGATTTCGTTATTCCTATTCTTCTAGTAAAATTCATAGATCAAAAGCTATTTACTTTGGAGTATTTCTTCCGAAAGGTCGAATTAAATTGCATCTTGCACATCGTTTGTGTAAGTCGCATCCCTGTAAGTCTATTGAAATAGATACATGGAGAATATAAATACTTAAGAGAGCCAATACTTACAGGCTTTAAATGAAAGACAAGTTAGCTATAGAGCAAATAGTATGACTTGTTTATGAGAATTTCTTAATCGAATTGGAATTCCGGTGTAAGTGACCTACAACACAGGAGAAGTTTCCTTTAAAACAGGATTTCATCCTTTCATTTTTCAACTGTTTTTCCTTTCTTGTTTACTTTCTCCGTTTCCCGTCTTTCATAAACCTTTGTAAGTCCGTAGTCCTATTTTCAACTGTGACAGTAGTGGCACAGTCAGTAATAACTTTATTTATACCTATTCTATCTTATATTTTTCTTGATTTGTTATTTTGATTCGGTTGAAGAAAAATAAATTGGATGTACAGACACAGACTATATGTACGTATTTTTGGGTTTTGGGCGCACACATTGCATTATAAACATTATTCTGGTTATAGAATACAACTCATAAACTACGTAAGCAGGTAGTTTCTCAATTTTAAAGGAATAATAAATCATATTTCGTTAAAATGTGATATGATGAAAGATCAGCTTTAGAAGCAAGCACTATTATGATTGAGTCTTTAAAGGTCAAACCCGTTTCTTACCGTTTAAAACGATAGGAAAATCTCTAGCATGGCTACATAAGCCATGCATTCATTCAATACACATAATATGATGTTTATAAGCAAATGTAAGTTTCAGATCCTTGCTTAACCATATCAGTGGAACTGATCTAAGCCCACTCCTAGGATTCTTTCGTTTTTGCAATTTTTCTAAACAAAATAATACTCTATTTGCATTGACATGAATTTTATGATCATTTTTTGAAAAAGAAATAGCATTACATATGCATCAATATTTCAATTTATAACTGCTATCGTTCCTCTAAGGGACAAAGTAGACTCGCATGCATTTTATGGTCTCAAACACTGTTGAGCGATTTTTAGGCGTCGGTGGTGACTATATTTCCCATTGCATCTACTAGTAGACTTTTGAAGATAGGATTATGTATTCCCAGGTGGAGACTTATCATATTTGCAGTTACCAAAATCATACTGGATGATTATATCATATGTGTGAATGACCTTTATCCCAATTGAAACCTTTTGTTAGTGCTTATGCTCTATTGAGAACTGAGACCTTTTCGTGCCTTTTTGATACAATAAAAGTCAAGTGAAGTAAAAAAAAACCCAAAAAAGTAGCTACGCTTTAGACCCATCCGTCAGACAGTTTGTCGGTAACATCTGACATTTGTTCAACGTTTTTTTCCCTACGTTTTGGTTTATTATATTACATACTCTTGGCTACACTAGTACTTAAGCGATTCAAGTGGTTTTTACTTCAAAAAAGTGAAACTTTCTAAGTATAGTTCTGAACAATGATGAAAGAAATGCCTTCAGAACTATAATTACGACATAAGTAAGTACTTCAAAGAGTTTAGACGTTGTACAACATAGACTAGGTTGACATTGACGTTATCTACTTTCTTGTTCAAGATTGCAGTTTGCTGTAAATACAAATTGCTTTTTACTCTATTCGGATACAGTTTCAAATTGCATTTTAAACTCTGAACATTAAACGAAAATTACTTCCGAGTTTATTAAGATATGAAAAAGATAATGATGCCGGTGAGATGAGATACTTCATGAGGACTGAGGATAAAGAAAGACCCTTAAAAGAAGGACAAATGCATTTTCATTAATAAAGTAGAGATAAATAGAGAGGAGGTAGTATGGGTTCTTATTATGCAAATAAACTTTAGTCTCACTCTCCCTCACGCATTTATTATAAAGAGACAAGTCACATTATTATGGAAAGTCTAACAAAGTGAACTTATGAATCACCTTTTTATATCATTTCTTCTTCTTTATTCTTGAGGCCCTGAGGAAATTTTGGAAGTATTTTATGGTAAAAGTAGTAGCCAGAATTGACTAAACTAGTTGCTAGCTTTATCTACAAGTATTTTAAAATTCTCTCTTGTGTCGTATGAGGTGAAGTGAAGGGAATTTGTGAATTTAAAGTTGTCGAGAAATAACTTTGCATCGAGAAAAACTCTACTGCAACGTGGGAAGCGTCCATAAATTAATTTTTATAGATTGAACATAAAAAGGTTTGAGTGGTTTAGTTGAAAGACATTTCTGTGGAATTTCCTAATTCAACACAATGTTTATAACTAAAAACTGATGTAGAATTTCTGAAACTGCATTAGAAAATTAAAATATCTATCAACTGATTTCTGAACAGTTAGTCATGAATAAAGGTTACGCCTTATAGGATTTCATATAACGCAGACCATATTAACTTTTATTAAGAGTTTCCATTGGGATGAACTTTTTCTTGCCTGAGGTGGATATGGACCCAACTTCATTTGATAACCTTTATTTCCTCTATTTTACTATTGTATTATTTTGATAGGATGTATAACATCTCTGACTTATTTTTGGGTTACTCTCAAGTAAAACAGAAAATAATTCATTCCAACAAAATGCTTTCTTTTTTATCATTTTATTTGAATGTATAATGTAAATAATACGTGTACTGCTTTACAGGACTGTATTTCTCATTCTTATGAGCTACCTAGAAAAATAAAATGAAATATTATGTAATGAATATAAAAGTGTGATTTAAAATCAGAGAAGGTCCAGTAAATTTGTATGAATTTAATCTAGAAGAAACACACAACTTACTGAAATGCTTTGAAGTAATTTTAGCACAAGCTTGTAGCAGTTTTAAGCACAATTCCGGAAGTTAAACACGCAAGATTTTCATGCATGTTTTCTAAAATGAATATGGATTTTTGATAAATTTAGAAAAAACAGTGAAATTAATATTACTATCTAATTTTTGCCGACATTAATATGTCAAATCATAAGTATAACATTCAAGATTCTTATGCAAATTGAATAGTAATTTAGTTAAAACAAATGAAAATAAAAAGACTGTATAAGAGAGATTTATGACATTTTAAGTACAAAAACGAGCATGTATTTTATTGTTCTTAGGGCAAGCATGTAGAGTGTAGAAAATGAACTGTAAAACTTAGCAGATTGTCTCCAGTAAGGTTAATTTAGAAGAGGAACTAAATTTATACTACTAAAACGGAAGTTAGATCGCTAATTTTGGGTTAGTAACGCTGTATTTAAAAGAAAAATCAAATTGAATGCAGATGAACTATATGTTCTATGACTCCACTTAACCGCACTGTACGGCTCACAGTAGTAAAAATGGTCACAGTGGGGAACTCCTAGTAATCTTAAATCTTAATTATGAGCTCATTAGAGAATAATAAGAGACAAAGTTTTGCAAAAAAAACGTATGAAACGTTCTTCCACAATTTTGGGCAAAAGTTATAACTAACTTTTTTTGGCTAATTAGGTGAGAAAGAAACAAGTCTCGACACACCAACACCATTCATGAAAAACACAGGCTAGGAAATGCCATTTTATACTTCTTATTTCAATATTTCTCATACTGCCAAACCAATCGCCATTCTGCTTCCCTTATTGAGTAAATTCGTAAAATCTATAAAAAAACATTTTCAAAACACAAAATGGAGTAAAAAGTTGCAAAATTCTCTACCTAATATAATGATGTGAATTGACAATTAATGAAGTATATTTTATGGTATTTTTCCTTGACAATATTACCACGATTTTTATTTATAAGACTGAGCTGTGTAGGTTGCCCGTCTTTCTTTATAGACAATAGGTTAAACATGCATAATAAAATAAAGCAAAGGCCATACTCCAACACAAATACAGCCTACAAAGAAAAACCAATGTACTAGATTTTTTGACATTCGTTCTGTCCTACAGGCATCTCCAGTTCTAATAAAAATGTAAGAATCGAACCAAGACGATATTATTCAAAATCTGTTATTAGACTATAGCATTTGATAAGTATTAACCTTTTATCTCATGGGAAGATACGTTCAAATATGGGGTGATAATAATAATGACTGAAATAAAGAATAAACTCAGGAGATTTGCTACAAAATAAGTTTACCTCTAGGACATGTATGTAAAAATATATGTACCTATACATAATAATAATAATGTTCTACTCTAAATTCATTCATGTGGGTATCAATGTTATTTTAACTCGAAGCCAAACTTAAACCCTAGAGACGGACTAAAAAATCCAACACTACACTGCACTTAAATCTATCACACTTACTTACCTTTTTAGCATGTAAGAAAAATCATCCAGTCAATCAGCTAAGTTGATCTTGACTTTGAAGAAAATCCCTTTAGACATTTTACCTTCTTTTGGACATCTCGTCTTGAATCAGTATGTATTTATTTGCACACATACTCTTACCTACACGTACTTATCCTTTCTTCTGATTCACCTTTTATTACTGAGCCCACTCCAATGACAGCTGTACGACTTAAGAAAGTAGATTATATTCCTCCCTTGGTGGTGTGGATATCTTTATGGTAATTGGTAGGTAGGAGATATTGATGCGTTACCTAAAGTACATAGCTATTGGGGCTTTTGCCTTATAAAATTCGAGAGAAAAAATAAAAATTCCACTGAAGAAGCCTTTGACGTGGCTTATCATTTTTTTTATTTTTCTCGATTTTAAAGAGTTTATAGGGAGCTATCTATATGACCTTAAGATATTTTGTTGTTGTTGTTGCTTCTGCTTCTACTTCTACAAATTGTTCGGTGAAAGCAGAGAAACATTTAATTAAAGGTAGTATCATATTGTGTTTGTATTGAATCGCCGAAAATGACATTTACACATCTTAACGACTTTATGTAGCAAATATAGAATTACTAATACATGGCAAGCAGATTATTATTCAAGTGAAAAAAAAACCTGAAGGTAGATAGGCTGTTGGATCAGTGTTCTCATAAAAATACGATAGTAATAAAAAGATTCAGAAGTAGTGTCATCGTAACTATAAAGAGATTTCCATTCCCATGTGAAATAAATAAACAAGATCATAAATCTTCATAAAGATTTTCATGTTCCTATTAAGGACGTTTATGTCCCTTTTCAATTTGCTATTACACATCTTTTAACTAAAACTATATTTTTCTCACGTCACATTTATTCCTCTGGTAAGACTTTATGAAATCTTGTCTGACAATATTATTACATTGAAGTCAGGCCCAGATGCGAGGTGTGAGATGATGTGCTTAATCTTCATCGTTTCCTTCGTCCATCATCATGAATGAGATAATAGTGCATATGATAATAATATTTTCTCATCAGTAGACGGTTTACAATTTACATTTGGTTTTATTACTATGGAGGGACAAAAATGTACCAAAATATTTGGGCAGATTATAATGTGATAATAAATTACTTTTGATTATATTACATCGAATAATAGATCTGGGTTGTATATCTAAAACAGGATTTTAAAGAAATGTAGGCATTTTTCATACCTACACAAATGTAGACATAGACTAGACCGAGAGAAACTCGGAATGGAGAGACTTTGCCTTATTGCCTACATAACATACCGTTGTTAAATTTTTGATGTATTCTCGTGCCTCTTTCCTAAGTTGTAATCAAATAACTAGAGTTTCATAAGATAAAACCGGTTGCTTTATGATTAAATGGTTTAAAAAAGGCATTCGTCCTTGTATTGAAATTAGATATCCGGGTCCTCAAGTTCTCTTATGGACTATATCATTTATGTTCACAAGAATGTAAGCCCACACGAGTAAATTTTGAAATGAAACGAGAGCATAAACGTCATTATTAAGAGCAATGGCATTTGCAATGATGTAATGACTAATAATAATAATAAAATTAAAATAATGACAATTTAATAACCATTTACCTGAGTGAGACACTTTCATACAAAATATATTGTGGGGTAAAGTGAGACAGACTCTTTTTTGCTTTGGAGAGTACTTAATATGTAGAAATACCAGTAAAACCTTGCTAAGAATATTCTTTTATGGAAAGATATAAATATTTTATGATTTTTTTTGAAATTTCAGTGGCAAGACACTGAAGATCCTGAAGAGAAGCGTATACTTCGGTCCAGAATGTACAAGCTCCGTGAAGACAGAATAAAAGAGTATTATGGTCGAGAGGGTCATGATATTCTGGAGAGTATTTTAAAACCGGAGGTTGAGACAGGCATAGAACAATATGACGAAGACGGGACTGATGATGGAGGAAAGACAATTGTGGAAGGGAACCGTGAGCTTACCGTAAGTTCATCTGAATCCCAGTCTCCTGATGGGACACAATACGTAAAATGTTCAGGATACCAGGTAAAGCAGTGTGTTACAACTGTCACCACATCTGGGGATAGTAACCCTATTGTAGACACTTCATCAGTGGAAAAGATTAAAAATCGGATGAGTAAGAAAGACCGAGTTTCTCAATTCAAAGAAATCCGAGGGGCTCAAGAGAAATCCCCAAGAAGAAAGGCTTCTTCTGGGGAAATTGAGATCATCAACGTTAAGAAAGCTTCTTCCACTGCAACTTCTGCTACTAGTGGAAAAAGTCGTAATGCGACCTCAATAGGAACCATTTCTACTGCAAACAATAACAACAAAGTGATTGCAAACAACATCCGAAATGACACTGAGCATTGTAATAATGGTCTTTCTTCTGTTGTACAAAAGCGATCAAAGAGAGGAGAGGGTGTGACTAAAGTTGTAAATGGGAAATCATCCATTACATCTACATCCACAACAACAATGGGAGGAACGAAATCATCAAAAATGATGACGGAAGGCAATAAAATGACCGAAAGAGGAGAGAGTCAGTCTTCCACGACGACGACGACTGTGACAAGAAAATCCCAATCTGCTGCCTCTACTACAACAACAATGAAAAGCTCTACTACTACGACAACTTCGTCTTTCTCTTCTCAATCTTCCTCCTCTGTTAGTCGAATGATCACAGCAAGTGGTCTGAAAAGAGAGACTTCAAACCTTGGTAATATGATTACTTCATCTAGTGATGGTAAATCTACATCTGGGACAGTGGTCACCACTACTGATGCTAACGATCAGATTCCAATCGGCTCTGTTCAAATTGAAGAAATAGTTGAAAAGCCCCAAGAATTTACTAAACTCGCTAGTGGTGTTCGAGTAACCTCTGGAACCACGATATCATCAGTTGGAAGTAAACAGAAGGATTTCGGAAATAGAATAAGACAGACTAAGGCAGATGCAGATACAATAAATCGTAATTTGGCCAATACTAATACTCCTACTGTTGCAAATGCAGGAGCTACTACTACCCATGCAACCAAATCGGAGATGACCAAAACACTCATTTCCACTGCAAAGGGATGCAGCAGGACATCAAATGCCAATACCAGCGCCAACGGCAATACAACTAATGGGTCTGCTATAAAAGACAAAAGTAGTAAGATCGTGAATAAATCAAGAGAGAGTAGCCCAAAAAGAAGTGGCAAGGGAGTAGTAGTAGGAGGAGGACCATCAGGCTCGCCAATGACTGCACCAAGTGGACCAGGAAGAGGTAGTAAAACAAGCCCGAAAACGGGTGAAACTTCACTAACTCCGACAATAAAAGTTGATAGGGTTGAAGACGTAGGAAAAGCTGACAAAAGTAAGACCGAAGAGTCAATCATACGGGAATTGGATATTTTGGACACTTTTTTGTCACAAAGAAGTGCTTCTATTGATGAAGCTGCAGCAAAAGAGGAAACTGTCCTAGTTGCCAATGTAAATGGGACAATGGCGACTGATCACCGAAAGAAAGTTCTTGGGACAGATGAACACGATAATGAAGAGAGGGTTGATGTAATGGAGAGCGGATTGGAGCCCCCATTTACAAGAAAAGAGTATAAGTACGGATGCCCGGGTGACGATCATGATCATCATAAGTCGGTTGAGAGGAATACTGATGAGGACAAAGGTAAGAGGGGAAAAGCTAAACCAAAATCAGGACGAGATGTAACCACTAGTAGTAGCAGAACGAGAAATGATGATACAAGAAAGTCAAATAATTTTGAAGATGAAATAATCGTGGCGGATAAGGTGACGACTACAGAGATTCGATCAGGGAAATCAGAGAAGAAGGTATCACAGGAGAAAAATGTACGATCATTGAGACAGAAGGAAATCAAAGGAAATGTGACGGAGAAAGCTACCGCCGGCAATACATCTAGCACTACAACCACCATTGCTACCCTTCCTTCATCCTCTCCAAACCATTTATCATCAAAAGGAACTAGGGGAAAGGCAAATAATGTTAAAAAACCTTTGGCAGAGGAAGAAAGTTTTGCGGTGAAAGCTACCAACGCATATAACACCGGTTCAACAAATAAAGTTTCCTCTAGAACAACTACCACTAAAGACTTACTAAGTAAGCAACAGAAATATGAGGCAGACATACTAAGTCGTCCAAGTGTTTTACAGAAGAAACCTGTAGAAAGACCAGATCCAAATCCAAGAATTCGTAAAGGCTCTGACTCTTCTCCAGAAAGAGAATCGGTCAAAAAAGTTGAAAAATCTAGACTAGAAGAAAAACGTATCATGCTAGAATCTGATGATAATGAGGAAGAAGATGAAGATGACTTACTCAAACCTCATAAAGTTGGGAAAGGATTGGAAAGCCCTGGGGCTGTTTTAAAGGCTAAGAGCTTATTTGAGACTAAAGCTCAAGAAGCAGCTATGGATCGAGCTTCTGCAGATTTTGATATTGATAAAGGAGTTTCTCAGATGGCAACAGTTTCAAAGAAAGCAGCCCTCTTTGAGGCAAGATCGAGGGGTGAAAGAGTGAGTATTTCTTCTGATTCTTCAGCTTCAATTGTTCCTGAAGACAACGAGCAACAGCCAGTGGATTTAAAAAATGATGACAATGCTCTCAAGGCTACTTCGCTGGTAATTGCTTCAATGGCAAATGACCCGCAGACTTTTGGTAGGAAAATTAGAGATGGACAGGAAGTTATAAATTCAGATTCAAAAACTACTGGTACGCTCCTTATTGATAGAAAAGTGGAAGCCATGGAAAAAAGTAAACGATCTGAAAGAGAGAATGTGAGGAAGTCAGCACAAGCGAAATCTGTTACTACTGCAAATGCTTTAAGAAAACGATCTGAAGAGGCCGTGTCTCGAAAATTATTAGAAACAAAAGCTGAAACAGTGGTTGACGTAAAGAATATCGATTCTGTACAAAAAGGGGCTGCGGAAACACTGGAAAGCGTAAGGGGTTCGAAGAGTTCAGAAGTGAGATCTGTACGGAAGTCAACAGATATCAAGGTAGTCGCCGATGACAAAAGAAAGGATTCTCTAAAGTCAGGTAACGAAACTGTTGCAAACGTTGTAGATTCTAGCAATAGAATAACAGGAACCGCTGTGGAAATTCAAACAAAAGAAGTAAAATCACGAATTGAAGAAATCAGAGAAAAGCGAAGAAATCGAGAGCGGTCAGCAGCCGAAAAACGTATAACCCGTGACGATGGAAGGGCAACAGAAGACAAGAGTTTAGTTCGAAATGAACAGACATCGTCTGAATATCGGTTAAGTCGAGAAAAGCAAAAGCAAACAGTAGAGACGGGATCAATTAAGAATGAAATGCAACGGGAAATACCTGAGAAACGTCTGGTTCAGGGTGAACGAAGGCGTTCAAGAGAAGACGAGATAACGCAAATAGACGAAAAAACGGTATCAAGACAAAATAAGCAAGAACAGGGGAGAATTGAGAAAGTCCTAACTTCAAGGCAAGAAGAACAGAAAAACATTAAAGAAAAATATGCCAGCCGACAAAGCCATGATAAAATTGCTGAGGAAAAAAGAACAACTCATAGTGATCTAAAATTGGCTTCTGGTGAAACAGAAAGAACACTAATCAATCGAGATGTGACAACAGAGAGGCGTTCAAGTCGAGCTGGAACAGTTGAGAGGCATTCAAGTCGAGATGAGGAAACTGAGAGGCGTTCAAGCCAAGATCTGGTTGCAGAGAGACGTTCAAGTCGAGATGGGGCAATAGAGAGACGTTCAAGTCGAGATGGGGCAACAGAGAGACGTTCAAGTCGAGATGGGGCAACAGAGAGACGTTCAAGTCGAGAT
>JAQGBU010001003.1:0-16365 GCA_034698605.1 Isotoma decorata
ATCATCGGCACAGCGTATTTTAAAATTTTGCAGGGCCTTGTCTTATCTAGATATTATATTAGTTCTATGTCTATGATTGCAACGGGTTATAAAAGTATCGGAGATGGATTTGAAGTCAAAGAACCTTTTTCCTTGAGTCCAGAGAGTCGAAATATGCAATAGTCTCAATTTGCCCCGACCACACCCCCTTGGTATGACCTTTGACCCCTTGGGTCAAATGTGCTCTTTGCTCCATACTATGCATATGTGAAAACAGATTTTGAAAAAGTTGATTCTGTCAAAAGTTAGAGCGTTGACAGATGGACGGATGGACGGATCTACGAACGACACTACCATTCGCATAAAGTATCTCCGATACTTAATAGTGGATGGGATTTTAGCGAAATAAAGACTAGGAAAACTTTGGCATAATTTGATTTCATAGTAACTTTTTAATTTATTTGTAAATTTTACATACATGATAACCCATGACAAGTGAACATAAGCTAGTATCGTTTATGAAATCGAAAACGGTTTGTTGATAATTTTAAAATGAAGATCATGGTGTTCATCTGTTGTTTTACGTTTGAAAGTTTGAAAAAAAGGAAAGAGACATTCAATCTGTTTTCACGAATGAGAGATTGGGGCAGGATGGAACATGTTTTATACCTGTATGTCACAATTTTGTGTTTTTTATGTTTAAAATTAAGGGTGTGGCCGATTCAACCCATCTTCGTACTTGACCTTCCTTTTGCCCCTAGGAGCCTTTTTGTGAAAACAGAACTTGAAAATGTTGACCGTGTCGACAGAGACCACACAGACAGACAGATACCGGACGGAAACCATAAACGTTCACCGATATGGTTATAAGGTAGTTAGTATATTTTATACAAATATGTACATAAAGTTCCTTTTAAAAACCCTAGCAGTGGCAACTGATACATTCGTCCTTCTACGATTCAACACTGTAAATTACTTAATTAATTTACAGTGACACTCAAGCTCTTCTTTCTATACCGAATTGAATGACTTATTCCGCCTACTGACCCTTTCCAAATTTTCTGATTCACCCCCTAGTAAAACCAACGAGTCGAGTCCTTAGGTTGATCGTCGAATTCATTGGTAACGGTGATAGTACTGCTTTCAGGATCAAATGCAGTTGTTATTTCTGTGCACTCGGTACAAATTAATCTGTACCAGCGCAGCTTCGTCTTCATCTGATTTTGGAATAGTGGGTATAAGTCTCAGTGTTATCTGAGAGATTTACTTGATCAAAATTAGTGAAAAAGGGTCTTGCTTCCAAAACAGTTATCAATAGCAGAAGTAGGGAAATTTCAAAGGTGCGTGAGATCGTGGGTATTTTTCCTGCGAGATCGTGGGCATTTTTCGTGTGAAACTGAAAATATAGGTTTTAATTAAAAGACTTCTGCTTATAAGGGATTTTCGAAAGTAGACACTCCTTGGACGGGAAGTTTTTCCTGACGATAAAGTTTCCTCAAAACATTCAATTTATCTGCAATATCAGACATTTGAGTGTGAAACTCGTAAATACTAGTGGTTGTGTGTGGTGCTTTTCAAAGATGGAACTTTATTTATACTTGAGCTATTTAAACATGTTAATGGTTTTTGAAGGAAGAGTAGTATAAATAATAAGTTATAAAACAACAAATTATCAGTTTCAAGAAAGTTTCAACTTTCCTACAGCATCAAATTGCAATAATTTAATTGCAACCGATAACAATTCATGAAGGATAGACGTTTACGAATGTATCAGGTAAACCCTCCTACATCATTTTATTAGCCCTTCTGTTTTACTGAAAGTCATAATTACTACAAATCCTGTTGTCCGTGGGAATTCTTTTGATAACATTAGTTTCCTTCATGAAAACCTATATGATGAATAAATAAAATTTGGACTATGTTGTATTCAAAGCCCTAAGAATGTAGTAAAGTTTTGCAAGAAGTAAATGTGGATAAAATTGTCCTAATATTTATCTAGGCATGAAAACAGGTAGAATTTCAGTGCTCAAATCCATTTAGCAAGTACTACCAACTTTACAAACGCTTGCCCCTTCCTGACGAAACCATAAACATTTTATAAGAATTTCTATTTCATCCATTGAATTCCAAATTTTGTAAATATTTATAAGCAGCTATTTTTCTACGGCTTACGAACTTGCATAATGGAGTTCCTGTCATTTAATCATTTTCATGTTGAAAATTGGACAAAATGGGAGACTCAACCAAATAACCCAGAAGATAGTTTCTGGTTTGAAGAAATTGATGAAGAATTTTGGTACAATTTTCTGGATCAATTTTGGTGGATCGCATATCTATTAACTGGAGGATATTGGATTGGTATTCATTGGTGTCAAAATCTCATGAAGAATCGTCCACCCATCAGCAATTTACGTGGTTACATGTTCATTTATAATGTTATTGTGGGTGTGGTCTCAATCGTAGCTCTGTGGAGGACATCACCAAGATTCTTCTCTAATTTGACTCTCACTCCAGAAGGGATTCATAATAGTTTGTGCTACAGGTATGCATGTATAATTAAGAATTATAGGTAGTCCTTCTCTATTTATTTGTTTCGTAGTAACTTAAGATTATTGGGTGCACAAAATTTCAATGAAAAAAAGATGTCTTGAAGTAAGTATTTTTTTAATGTTTCGCTCTGTCTGCATTAGGTAAATGACGATTCCTCACTGAAATACTGGATTTAAAAAATGACAATATTCGTTAATTTGAAAGAGCTTTATGAAGTGTTTTAAAAATTTTACACCATGATGTTTTTAATTTGTAGACACACAGCATACAACAAGGAATATTTTTGGGTAGTGTTTTCAATCTGGTTTAAAGGTTTTCATTTTCTAGACACACTTTTTATTGTTTTACGGAAAAAGCCTATTCAATATATACAAATGTAAGTTTTTTTTAAAAAGCTTTTATTTTTAGAAAAGAAGTATGTAATTGGTATCTCGGATAAAAATGATCGTTTGTTTTCAAGGTATCATCACACTCTAGCTGCACTTATTCCTCAAAGTACTTTTCATTTTGGAGAGCCCGTTTTAAATTGGATAGGAATAACCAACTTGATTCAACATGCCATCACTTATCCCTTTTTTGCATGCAAGGTGAGCTAATTTAGAGTAAAAATGTTTTATAAATGGAAATTTTTAAGGGAAATATTTTTGATACTTGTAAAACAGAGTATCAAAATGAAAGTTCCCAAATGGATATCCTCTTTCGTCCTTACTGTCGAATTAGTGCAAATGATTATTGGAGTGTCTTTTGGGATGTACACGAGTTATGACAAAAGTCAGTGGTATAATCTATCCGTTTTAATAATAAATGGAAAAATTATTGATGCAATATTAACTTCATGAGTGATTTTTTAAAAATTAATTGCAGACAACGGAGGAGATTGTATTCGTCACCCGAAAAGTATAGCAATTTTCAATTTTGCATACATCACTATGCTCGTACTAGTATTACACATGACTTTCGACCACTTTGTCATAAAGAATAGAGTCAAGACTAAAAAAAATAAGTAAAGGAAACAGGTTGCCAGAGAAAGATTGTTGGTTTAAATTACGATTCTATAAAATTTTTTGTAGTATGACTGGTAATGAATCAGATCAAAAAGATCAGCATGGTTTTTCTAAATGTAATTCAATGAAAGTGTGCGTGTTTTTGCTGGAAGTTTTAGTTTTAAATAACCTTCAGGGCGGACATACTGCTTTTTAGTTAATTCATGTTTTAAATATTTCTTTCTTAATTTAAACAAACTCTGTGATTGTTGTTTAAAATATTTTTCATACCTTTCTGACTCAACGTGGTTGGATTGTATTGCTTAATCAACTGTAAGAGCAATGATACTCCAGTTACATTGCTAAGTATCCCAGTTTTTCATAATATGTGCTTTAATCATCAAGGAAATAACATACGTGAAATTAGAAAACGAAAATAAAAAAACGTTAGCATAATTCTATTGGATTGTAAATTTTTAATTTGTTTGTAGATTTTATATACATAATAATTTAAGCATGCCGATATGGATTTATGGTGATTAATATTTTAAATTAATTTTGATTTGTTTCCAACCATTTTCAATAAATATCGATAAAAATTTTCCTGCTTTCAATAAGCTCTGGAAATAAATGGCAACTGATACATTCTTCCTCCCCTGTTATTTTTATCTCGTTATTTGGAATTCTAATTTAAAACTGTAAATTACTTAATTACATTTACCTATTTACCTATGTTCTTCTTTCTGCTCCGAATTGGTGACTTATTCCTCCTGACCCTTCTCAAATTTTCTGATTCACCCAATGGTGAAACTGATGAATCCTTAGCTTGATCGACAGATTCATTGGTAACGGTGATAGTACTGCTTTCAGGATCAAATGCAGTTGTAATTTCTATGCACTCGGTTCAAATTGTATCAGTTTCATCTTCATCTGATTCAGGAATGTCTGGTAATGGCCGTGGTGCCTCAGTATTGTCTGAGGGATTTACTAAAAAATCAGAATCAGTGAAGAAGGGTCTTGCTTCCAAAACAATAAAATTATTGACACCAGAAGTACGGAAAAGACAAAAGTGCGTGAGATCGTGGACATTTTCCCTGTAAAACGGAGAAAATATGGTTTCCGATTTGAAGGGATTTTCGAAAGTAGAAACTTGTTATACAGAAGTTTTTAATGACCATCAAGTTTCTAAAAAATTCAACTTATTTGCCTTATCAAATATTAAGAGTGTGAAACTCGTAAACACTGTGTGATGCTTTTCACAGATTAAATGAAACTACCTCAGCTTTAAATAATTTTAATGATGTTTTTAAAGGAAGAGAAGTAATAAGTTATAAAAAACAAATTACATCTACCTTTAGCTGGACATGAAACGATTTTAAAAAAGTTTGACCAAGAAAGCTTCTTATCTTTTAAATTTCATCCTAGAGTGAGTTAGGGAATTTGTAATTTTTTAATTAATAAATCAGTAGGTCTGTGTCTTGTTTCAACTGCAGAATATAAAATCAAAGAAGGAATTATGCTTTTAGCTAATTTTAAAACCAGCATTTTAATTACTTTGAAATCAACACAAGCAATTATAGCTATTCCGTTTTAAACGGTGCATTGAATTTGCATAAAAAACTTTTAATTTCTCAGAGCATTACGTAAAAGCTTTATTTCTGTACAAGGCGAGTCCGACATTAGTTAATATTTTTGTTTCAATATTCATACAATATGTTATTGAAAATAATTAATTTAAATAAAACGGCCAGGTTTTGTATGACTAAGCAAATATTTCAACTTAATGAACCGGATGAATGCCTATTGAAGAGTGTGTTTGTCTGAAAAGTACCCAGAATGTCCAACCAACCGGAAATGCAATCGCTCATGTTTTCGAAGTTAAGAGTGTGATTAATGACCGTATTTTTCGTGACGCAATTCAAGATATATAGCAAGAAAGTCGTCTTGTTCAATAATCTAGAATTTCATATTTTGATCACGGTAATGACTAAGATTGTAATCTCGTACACTTTTCGAAAGTACTTTGCAATAAATTCGGTTAATGGAAGCTTGAACTATTTATATTTCAGGCTCTTTAATTAGAAGTCTTAAAAATGAACTCCTTAAACGGACAATTGTTAGAGTAATCTACTTGAACCGTGTTATTGCCATGCGTAAGGATTGCCCGAATGGGTATGCGGACCAAGCGCCTCCAAACCACTAAATTACACCCCCTTCACAATACGGTGTGGGAAATGCATTAACCGAAACCAGGTATATTTTTGGAAACCCAAATATTATCAGAGTGCATGTGACGATACAGACCTTTAGACTTTAAAAAAATTGAGATCAATTAAAATCGTCGATCGCAGAAAGTTTAGAAAAAATTTGTATCTTTCCTTCACATTCATGTGGTCAATTACATTACAATTATAAGCTTCTGTCACGGATAAAGTCAATGAGGGAAGAATATAGAACTGTTCGTATTGAAATGGCCCAAAGGATTGTAGACAGTGATCTAATGTTATACGCTCTGAACCACACCCCCTCGTCAAGAGTTCCGCCGCAAACACAGATTCTCGGGATAGAAATTCAGGTAGATAAATTTAGCATAGAAAACTTCATGAAAATTCAGTACCAGTAATTTATGGGTGAACCTGAAATGCTATAAGGCCGGCTCTTCGTTTCCTTGTTTCTATCTCTTCCCATTTGTAAGAGGAAAATTTCTAATTAACATACTTTGCAATGAATCACAAGTGAAGAGTGAAGAGGAAAATTACCTTCATTTTAATATTTTAGTTGATTAAAATTTTTCTCAAATGCCAACTCATAGCAAATATGTTCAAAGTTTGAATGCTTCAGGAATACATTAAATTTTTAGAATTAATAAAGCGCTTGGAAAAAATAAGTTGATGTAAATCGTCATGATTAGAAGCAGGTAAAATGACTTTATTATGCAAGAATTCCAGGGGAGGGGAGTTTTACTACATATTAACTAATCGGTTTGCTGAAAGTTTCTACTTTCCTACAGCATCAAATTGCAAGTTAGCAATTAATTGCAACCGCTAAAAATTCATTAAGAGCCGGCTATGTCAATTTACCAACCTTTACCGTTCACGTGAATTCTATTTTAATACTTATCATAATTAAGACGAATCTTGTCCGTGGGAATTATTTTCAGAATAGTACTGTCCTTGATGAAAGAAAACCTCTACAGTGAATTAATAACATTTTAATAAGTTGCATTCAAGAAACTAACAATGTGCTAAAGTTTTGGCAGTAGTAAATAAGCGATAAAATAGGCTTGATTTTATCTAGCAATAAAACAAGGAGTTGAATAAATTTGCATAGCATTTTGCAAATACGACTAGCTTAACAAAGTTTGTCCCTTTCTGACAAAACCACAAACATTTTATAATCATTTCTATTTCATCTATTGAATTCTAAATTTTCAAATATTATTAAAAGTATTTTCTTCAATCCATTACGAAATTGTATAATGGAATTGCTGTCATTTAAGCATTTTAATGTTGAAAATTGGACAAAATGGGAGACTGAACCAAATAAACCAGAAGATAGTTTCTGGTTTGAAGAAATTGATGAAGAATATTGGTACAATTTTCAGGAGCAATTTTGGTGGATATTTTATTTATTAACTGGAGGATATTGGATTGGTATCCACTGGTGTCAAAATCTCATGAACAATCGTCCACCCATCAGCAATTTACGTGGTTACATGTTCACTTATAACGTTATTGTGGGTGTGGTCTCAATCGTAGCGTTGTGGAGGATATCACCAAGATTTTTCTCTAATTTGACTCTCACTCCAGAAGGGATACATAACAGTTTGTGCTACAGGTACGCATGTATGGTTAAGAAATATAGGTAGTCCTTCTCTATTTATTTGTTTCGTTTTAATTTAAGAATTATTTGGTGCACAAAATGTAATGTGTGGTGAAGTAAAAGAATTTATATTTAATATTCGTTCTGTCTTAACTCACTTATGAACTTATTAACTTAGCTTAAATGATAATTCCTCACTGAAGTGCTGCATTAAAATGACTAGATAATTCTTTTATTTGAATGACCTTTTTTAAATACGTTTAAAAGTTCATTTACTATATAATGTTTTTAATTTGTAGACACACAATATACAACAAGGACAGTTTTTGGGTAGTGGTTACAACCTGGTTTAAAGTTTTTCATTTTCTAGACACACTTTTCATTGTTTTACTGAAAAAGCCAATTCAATACACACAAATGTAAGCTTCTTTTTTAACTTTTATTTTTAGAAAAGACGTATGTAATTGTAATCTCAGATAAAAATTATCGTTTGTTTTCAAGGTATCATCACAGTCTAGTTGTACTCATTCCTCAAAGTATTTTTCCTTTTGGAGAGCCTGTATTTTTTTGGATAGGAATAACCAACATTTTTCAACATGCCATCACCTATCCCTTTTTTGCATGCAAGGTAAGCTAATTTAGAGTAAAAATTGACTTAAAAATGAATTTTTTAATTCGAATATTTGTGATACTTGTAAACAGAGCATTAAAATGAAAGTTCCCAAATGGATATCCTCTTTCATTATTACTGTCGAATTAGTTCAAATGATTATTGGACTGTCTATTGGGATGTACACGAGTTATGACAAAAGTCAGTGGTATAGTCTATCCGTTTTAATAATATTTTGAAAAATTATTGATGCAATATTAACTTCATGAGTGATTTTTGTAAATTAATTGCAGACAACGGAGGAGATTGTATTCGTCACCCGAAAAGTATAGCAATTTTCAATTTTATGTACATCACTTTGCTCATAGTAGTTTTAAACATGGCTTTCGACCACTTTGTCATTAAGAATAGGATCAAGTCCAAAAAAATTAATTAAGGAAAACAAATTGCAAGATAAATAATTGTTGGTTTAAATGATGTTGATACTAAATCGTTTCTAGTAAGATGGCTGTATTGACTCGGATTAAATAGACAAGGAAACTTTAACAAATTAGGTAATTAAGACAAATTAATTCAATAAATGGGCATATTTCTCGTCAGAAATTTGGTTTAGTTTGAAATAACCTTCAAGTAACATTTTTTTAGAAGTTAATTCACATGTTTCAAATTTCTCCTGCTTGTATCAAGCAGACCTGGTATTTGTCGTTGGAATTTTTGTTTTTTTCATACCTTTCTGATTCAACTTAGGTAGTTAGTAGATTAGTGTTATGATCCCAGAGATGATGATTATGAAATAATAATAACAAAAACGTGGGGTTTAGTAAATGTAAGTTTTATTTAAATGATGTTTCTAAGAAATTAAAATAAGTTTCTAAAAAATGGTATTGGAAATATTTCTATTTTTTTAAAGTAAGAAACGGTTGCTAGAACACAGAATCTTAAGGAAGGGTTTGAACAGTAAGGGTTGCTTGAACACACATGACTGTTTATTAACATGGGATTTGGATTTGTATTTATACCCGTTGACCAGATTAGGTCTGTCAACTAACAAGTGGGTGGCATTTTCATTTCTGAGAAAATGTTAAGAGTAAAATCTTAAAATTAGAAATGGAACATTAAAAAACTAAAAGTAAAAACATTAAGATTAAAACTAAATATTAAAACTATCTTAATTCTAGGAACATAATAAAAAGTAAAACTAATCCTAAGAATAAAATACATCTCACCCTAGCTTCAACTCCTGCTGGATTCAAGCAGAGCGAATCGGGATTTTTACCCTAAAATCTAGAACATGTCTTTTTAGGATTTTTTGAGTTTTTCTCTAACCTTAAATCTGAAATCATTAGTATAATAAATAAAGTATAAACTTAGACATATAACAATTAGATTGCTTAATCAACTGTAAGAGAAGTGATACTCATGTCACAATTCTTATGTGATACCAACGTATTTCACAATTATGTGCTTAATTATCAAGGAAATCATTCACATAAAATTTGCAAAATAAAGACAAGGAAAACTTTAGCATAGTTTTATTCAATTGTAAATTTTTAATTTATTTGTAGATTTTATATTGGCATGCGGAATGCTTAAATATTATTTAAGCATGCCGATATGGTTTTATGGAAATTAGTATTTTAAATACATATCGATCCAAATTTTCCGGCTTTCAATAAACCCTGGCAGTGGCAATTGATTCTTCCTTCTCTATTATCTTTATCCAGTTCTGACTCAACTTAATCAAACTTAAGTTCTTCTTCCTGTACCGAATTGGTGACTTATTCCGCCTACTGACCCTTTTCAAATTTTCCGATTCACCCACTGGTAAAACTGATGAATCCTTAGGTTGATCGTCGAATTCATTGGTAACGGTGATAGTACTGCTTTCAGGAGAGAATACAGCAATAATTTCTATGCACTCGGTACAAATTGTACCAGTTTCTTCTTCATCTGATTGAGGAATGTCGGGTAGTAGCGGTGGTGCCTCAGTATTGTCTGAGGGATTTACTGAATCAGAATTAGTGAAGAAGGGTCTTGCTTCCAAAACAATTATCGAAACCAGAAGTACGGTTAAAGTGAAGGTGCATGAGATCGTGGACATTTTCCTTGTGAAATTGAAAAAATACGGTTTTCAATTAAAATACTTCTGCTTTTAAGGGATTTTCGAAAGTAGAAACTTATTGGACGGGAAGTGTTTCCTGACCATGAGGTTTACACAAAATTCAATTGATTTGCCATACCAAATATTTTGTAAATACCACTGCATTTGTGATGTTTCTCAGAGCTTAAATGGAACTTTATTGATACCCCAGCTTTTTAATGATCTTAAAGATGTTTTTAAAGGAAGAGTAGTAATAAGTTATACAAAACAAATTGCATCTGCCTTGAGCTGGACATGAAACGATTTTAAATAAGTTTGCCCAACAAAGCGTCTTTTAACTTTCATCCTACAGTGAGATATGGAAGTTGCAATTGTTTAACTAATGCAGTAATAGATCTCTTGTTTTATTTTAAGAAATATTTATGCTTTGAGCTAATTTCAAAATCAGCATTTTAATTACTTTGAAATTGACACAAGCAATTATAGCTATTCCGTTTTATAAAGTGCATTGAATTTGCATAAAAAAACATTTTTATTTCTTAGAGCTTTACCTAAATCGTGATTTCTGTATTAACCGATTCACACATTAATTAATATTGTTCTAATCTTTGTACAATAAGTTGTGTAGCTAAAAATAATTAATTTTAATAAAACGGCCAGGTTTTGTATGTTTAAGTAAACATTTTAACTTATTAATGAACTGAAGAATTCATATTGAAGCGTGTATGTGCGCAAAGTACACAAAATGTCTTACCGACCCGAAATACAATCGTTCCTATTTTCGAAGTTATTATCTCCTTAGAGAATTAAAACAGTGGGATTTATGTAGCAATTCAAGATTTATAGAAGCAAGTAGTCTTGTTCTATAAACTATAATTTTTAATTTTTAAGTGACAGACTGTTCATTGTATCAAATAAGATTGTAATTTTGCACACTTGTCGAAAGTAATTTGGGATGAATTAACTCAATGGAAGCTTGAAATATTTATATTTCAGATTGATTAATTAGTAAACTCCTAAAAATGAAGTCCTTACACGGACAATCATTAGATTAATATTGAAACGGGTAATTACCATGCATAAAGATTGCCCGAACGGACGGCCGGACCAAGCACCTTCATCCCATCAAATTACACCCCCTTCACAATAATGTATTGTAAATTGTAAATGCATTAACTAGGTACATTTTTGGCAACCAACTATTATCAGTCCGCTGGACAGATTTGGGCCTTTAAAATTTTAAAACTAATTGAGACAAATTAAGACCTTAGAACTCAGAAAGTGTATAAAAATCCGTATCTTTCCCTCACATTAGTTGTCAATTATAGTACAATTATAATCTTCTTTCACAGATAAAGTCAATATGGGGGAAGACATCAACTACCTCGGAGTATGGAACTATAGGTATGGAAATGGCACAAAGGATCGTAGACGTTGATCTAATGTTAATAGGCTCTGAACCACAGCCCCTGGTCAAGAGCTCCATTACACAATACAAATCCCCTGGAGAGGAATTCAGGTTGATAAATGAAGATCGAAAACTTCATGAAAATACCGTACATATTCCCGATGGATGAACCAGAGAGGCTTAGGCAAGTTTTTAAATATCTCAAGTCAAATGCCAACTCATAGCAAATTTTTTCAAAGTTTGAATAGGAATGCATTAAGTTTATAGAATTGATTAGGCACTTGGAAAAAAATGAAAGGTTGATATAAATCCTGATAGTAGCAAGTAGAATTAATTACTTTATTATGCAAGAACTCCAGCGGAGAAATTCGTGTCAATTCTTCCAACGTATATTCCAATTTTATGACGATAATAATGAGGATTATCCAGATTACCTTAAAATCCTATTTAAAACCCGCCTACCAGAACGGAGTGCACACGTACGATACAAACACAAGCAATTCTTCCCCACGTCTGCAGAAAATGTCTGCATTAATAGGACAAGTTGTCTCACCAACATCCTGTCAAAGCTTTAAACTTGCTTTATTTTATTTGTATACAAAAAGTGACCCTGACCACTGAAACATTACCAAGGGATTCTAAATTGAGTTTTACTACATATTAAAATATTAACTAATCTGTTTCCAGTAAGTAGTAAGTTTATACTTTCCTACAGCATCAAATTACAAGATTGCAATTGCAACGTATAAAAATTCATGACGAGCCGGCTATGTCACTTTCAGTGAATTTTGTTTCAATACATATCATAATTAAGACGAATCTTGTCCGTGGGAATTACTTGAGGATATTACTTCCTTTGAAGAAAGAAAACCTCTATAATGAATTAAATTATGTTTGTACTAAGTTGTATTTAAGAAGCTAACAATAAGGTAAAGTTTTGCAAGTAATATGCGATAAAAATGGCTTAATTTTTTCGAACAATAAAACCAAGGAGTCGAATAAATTTGCATAACATTTTCCAAGTATAACTAGCTTAACAAAGTTTATCCCTTTCTGACAAAACAAAATTTCACAATTATTTCTATTTCATCCATTGAATTCCAAATTTCGAAAATATTTATAAAAAGCCTTTTTCCACCCCTTTTGAAATTCTATAATGGAATTGCTGTCATTTAATCATTTTCATGTTGAAAATTGGACAAAATGGGAGACTGAACCAAATAACCCAGAAGATAGTTTCTGGTTTGAAGAAACTGATGAGGAATATTGGTACAATTTTCGGGAGCAATTTTGGTGGATATTTTATCTAGTAACTGGAGGATATTGGATTGGTATCCACTGGTGTCAAAATCTCATGAAGAATCGTCCACCCATAAACAATTTACGTGGTTACATGTTCACTTATAACGTTATTGTGGGTGTGGTCTCAATCGTAACTTTGTGGAGGATATCACCAAGATTCTTCTCTAATTTAACTCTGACTCCAGAAGGGATTCATAACAGTTTGTGTCATAGGTATGCATGTATGGTTAAGAAATATATGTAGTCCTTCTCTACTTATTTTGTTTCGTTGTAAATTAAGATTATTGGGTGCATAAAATTTCTATGAAAAAAAGATGTCTTGAAGTAAGTATTTGTTTAGTTTAGATGCTTGCTCTGTCTGCATTAGGTAAATGACATTTCATCACTGAAATACTGGTTGAAAATAACAATGTTCTTTTATTTGAAAGAGTTTTTTTAAAAGTGTTTTAAAAAGTAAAAAAAAAGTTTCAAAAAGTATGATTTTTTTGATTTGTAGACACACAGCATACAACAAGGACTATTTTTGGGCTGTGGTTTCTGCGTGGTTTAAAGTTTTTCATTTTCTAGACACACTTTTCATTGTTTTACGGAAAAAGCCTATTCAATATATACAAATGTAAGTGTTAAAAAACAAAAAAAAATTATTTTTATAAAATAAGGATGTTATTGGAATCTCAGATAAAAATTATCGTTTGTTTTCAAGGTATCATCACACTCTAGCTGTAATCATTCCTCAAAGTACTCTTTACTTTGGAGAGCCTGTATTACTTTGGATAGGAATAACCAACTTGATTCAACATGCCATCACCTATCCCTTTTTTGCATGCAAGGTAAGCTAATTTAGAGTAAAAATTAATTTATAAGTAAACTGATTGAAATATTTTTGGTACTTGTAAACAGAGTATCAAAATGAAAGTTCCCAAATGGATATCCTCTTTCGTCCTTATTGTCGAATTAGTTCAAATGATTATTGGAGTGTCTATTGGGACGTACACGAGTTATGACAAAAGTCAGTGGTATACTCTATCCCTTTTAATAATATTTTCAAAAATAATTGATACAATATTAACTTCATGAGTGGTTTTTGTAAATTAATTGCAGACAACGGAGGAGATTGTATTCGTCACCCGAAAAGTATAGCAATTTTCAATTTTGCATACATCACTATGCTCGTACTGGTTTTGCACATGGCTTTTAACCACTTTTCTATTAAAAATAGAGTCAAGACTAAAAAAACTAAGTAAGAAAACAAGTTGCAATAGAATTGATCATTGGTTTAAATTACGATGCTACTAAATTATTTTTAGCAAAATGGCAGTATTGAATCGAATAAAAAGGATAAGGAAATTATGTAAAAAAAAGTGTGTTTATTGTTAGAAGTTTGTTTTAGATTGAAATAAACTTCAAAGCGGACACAGTATTTTTAAGTTAATTCATAGGTTTTAAATCTTTCCTTCTCATTTTGTACAAACTTAGTAATTGCAGTTTTGTAGTTTAAAGTTTTTTTTCATACCTTTCTGATTCAGCCTAGTTGGATTGGATTACTTAATCAATTGTAATGAAAATAATACATACGCCTATAAAAATACGCTTATGTATCCAAGTTTCTACCATTTATGTGCTTTAATCATCAAGGAAGTAATAGATATTTATGCGAAATTGGCAAACTAAATACAAGGAAAACTGGAAGAATTTGATTAAAACGTAAATTTTTAATTCATTTGTAAAGTACAAGATGGTTTTACGGCAAGTAGTTTTTAAAATAAATATCGATCCAAATTTTCCTACTTTTAATAAACCCTGGCAGTGCCAACTGATGTAATTCTTTCTTCCCTGATTAAACACTGTGAATTACTTAATTACATTTAAGTTCTTCTTCCTGTACCGAATCGGTGACTTATTCCGCCTGACCCTTTTCAAATTTTCTGATTCACCCACTGGTAAACCTGATGAGTCCTTAGATTGATCGTCAAATTCATTGGAAACGGTGACAGTACTGTTTTCAGGATCAAATGCAGTTGTAATTTCTATGCACTCGGTACAAATTGTACCAGTTTCATCTTCTTCTGATTCAGGAATGTCTGGTAGTGGCCGTGGTGCCTCAGTATTGTCTGAGGGATTTACTAAATCAGAATTAGTGAAGAAGGGTCTTGCTTCCAAAACAATTATCGACACCAGAAGTACGGAAAAGGTAAAGGTGTGTGAGACCGTGGCCATTTTTACTGTAAAAATTAAAAAATAATATGGTTTCCAATTAAAAGGATTCTGGTTTTAAGGGATTTTCGAAAGTAGAAACTTCTTGGATGGGAAGTTTTTCCTGACCATGAAGTTTCCTCCAAAAATTCAGTTTATTTGCAATATCAAATATTGGAGTGTGGAACTCGTAAATACTAGTGGATGTGTGATGTTTCTCATAGCTTAAATGGAACTTTATTTATATCTCAGCTTTTTAATGATTTTAATGATGTTTTTAAAGGAAGTGTAGTAATTAGTTATAACAAAACAAATTGCGTCTACCTTGAGCTTGACATGAAACGATTCTAAATAAGTTTGACCAAGAAAGCTTCTGGTCTTGTAAATTACGTCCTAGAGAGAGATAGGGAAGTTGTAATTTGTTAATTAATACAGTAATAGGTCTCTTGTTTTCCACTGCTGAAGATAAAAACAAAGGAGTAATTATACTTTTAGCTAATTTTAAAATCAGCCTTTAAATTACTTTGGAATTATCATAAGCAATTGTAGTAATTCCGTTTTAAAAATTGCATTGAATTTGCATGAAAAAAACATTTTTATTTGTAAGAGCTTTACCTAAAGCGTTATCTGTGTATTAGCCGAGGCACACATTAATTGATATTTGTTTCAATCTTTATTCAAAGTGTTGTGTAGTTAAAAATGTTTAATTGTCATAATACGGTCAGGTTTTGTGTGCTTCATGAAATATTTCAATTTAATGGACTGAAGGATGCCCATTGAAGCGTGTTTATGTGGGAAGTAAACAGAATGCCGAATGTCCGACAAACTCCAAATAAAACCTAACCTATTTTCGAAGTTAGTAACTCCTGAAATAAACAATTTGATTAATGTCCATTCTTCCGTGTAGCAATCCAAGATTCATAGCAAGGTAGTCTTCTTGTTCCTTTTTCGGTAATGTATATTCTAGAATTTTGCATTGACAGACTAATCATTTTACCGACCGACTAGGAATGCAGCCCCGTACATTTGCCGGAAGTACTTGGGGATGAATTAACTCATTGAAAGCTTGAAATATTTATATTTTAGGCTGATAAATACTCAGCCTAAAATTGAGTTTTTAAAGGGATAATCATTAGATTAATCTTCTTGAAACGTTTTATTGCCAGCCATGCATAAAGATTAGCCGAATGGGTATGCGGACCAAGCACCTCCAAAGCGGCAAATTACACCCCCTTTACAATAAGATGTGGTAAATGCCACAGACAAGTAATCCGTAGACGTAGATCTACGGATTACTATAATCTGTGCGTAAATGCATTAACTAGATACATTTTTGGCAGCCCAACTATTATCAGGCCGCCAGGGACAGATTTGTACTTTTAAAATTTTAAAACGAATTGTGATAAATTAAAATCCG
>JAQGBU010001004.1:0-16361 GCA_034698605.1 Isotoma decorata
TATTTAACTGACTACATAAAGCATTTACTATTTTGTAACAAAATCTTGCGTTGTCTCAATCTACCTCCATTGATTTCTATAATTCTTCATCTAAACGGCAGTCTCACATTTACCATCTGAGTCATTACCAATTCCATCCCAAGCCATATTAATTTACCTTCAAGGACGATATCCCGTATCAAAAAACACAATTAAAACTTAAAAGATAAAGAATACTTAAGTTTGGATTTTAAAGTATTTTTATCCTTATAGTAAAAGTCTGTTAGTAAAATTCTCATACTGATCACTATTAAATGAATGACTGACTGCTCCGTTGACGGCTGTTTTTTCTTTGGTTCTGTCCAATAGCTCAAAATCAAATCTTAGACAACAAGTAGTTCCTAGTGGTTTTCACTCTTAGAAAAGTTCACTGGAAAAAACTCATGATTAGTTAGAAGACATTGTGAAGGTGACTTGTTTGATTTAGGCCCCAGACTAATTAATGCTGGAGGATTTCTTACAACAAGAAATTCCGGAAAATTCTGGTCTCTTTTTCAATAAGTAGTCAAATACGCAAAACCGTTCAGATAATTAGCATACACGAACATTTATGAACAGTTCTAAACCCCATCATTGTACGTTCATGATAATGATAATAATATAAATTTCGTCACGCACTAAACTAGAATTGCAAGTATATACTCAGAAGATGATAATAGAAGAATGATTCTATTGAATATGTATAGAACACGTCTGAGCCGAGTCTAATATTGAAAATAGGACTTGCTCCTTTTGTACATGAAACAACTGTAGAAGGAAGGAAGGAAGTCTAAAAAGTCAACTGCGAGTTTTTAAGTCAAGTTTCATGGCTTATTCTATTGTATTCTTCTCTATTTTATGGCTATTCATCCGAAAAGCAGCTCTTTTCCAGTCCGGCTTACATCCCCAAAGATCTATTTTGCTGTCTTCGTTAAAAATATAAAGAAAGTCCTTCCGATGGTCCCACTTTAATGTACCCTCTGATGTTTTAAAGCCCCATTCAAATCCAACAAAATCGTTAGGCCTAGTGACTTTGCAATTGTATCAATTGATGTCCTATTTCTTGAAAGCCTTTAATGGAATATTAAATGTATATTGGAAGTTTAGCATGGTCCATGGCTAGCTTTACTAGCTTTGTTGAAATTTAAGTACCAATGGGACATAAAATGATTGAAACAAAATGATTCTTGAATAATTTGCTACAAAACAAGATAATTTTATTACATACTTCAAATTGTACTGATGTTTTTAGAACTCTCCTATTACTTTCAATTGAAGTTACAAAGAACATAAAAATACCATAGTGTCTTAAAGGGTCTTTGATCAGATGAGAGCCTTTACAGTTCAATAATTGAACACTGTTGATACAGTACAGATCATGTTGTTTTCTTCGCTTCTTTCCCCAATTCGTATGAGAATTAAGGCTTGGGTCGAGTTCTTTAAAAGGTGTTATAAACGCTTATACGTATTTGAACCTTACAATATTCACAAGATGGTCATAAATGTATGATAAGAAAACGAAGGCAACTACAGTTAGATTGGCAATGCTTGAAATAGAAAATCATTAAATGTTTTTTCCGTCAATACAAATAAATTTAAAACAAATAAACTTTTAACTATCAGAAAACCTCAGTCCAGGTATATACTTTTTCTGAAGATAAAAAGTCGGTTTTTTATTTTTGCACTCAAAAAAAAATTGAAGAAAGATTTATATGATGCTAAATAGACTTAAAGTCTTTAAAAATAACTCAAACGAATCACCAAATTGTAATCTTCGTAGTTTTTTCGTGAAGAGCCTTAATGGAAAGAAATAAGTCTTTTTTAAGAGCTAAGGAAATAAGGACACGAAAGAGATGACGAAAAGTCTAAATTCAATCTTTGTTTTATGTCTTTTTATCCTACAACGACCACAATCAATAATAATAAAAAGGATTGTTTTCTACTGAAATCAAGATCAATGAGAAGTGACTTAATGTACAGTTGCTAAAGGTAGTCAGTCCGGTACAAAAACCAAAAGCAAATATTTACAAACCGTTAATTAGGATTTCGCTTATTGTCTGAGCCTCTCGAGGACTATTACCAGTAAAATAAATATGAACATGTTTGATCTATTCCTACGCTCCAGGAATTTTACCTGCTACAACTCCTTAGATTTAATTAGGTAGGGGCTATTGGCACCATTTTTAACAAAAGTTTGAGTTTTGACTTAGCCATTTGTCCAGATCAAGAGATTGTTGCTTGATGATGATAAGTTTAAGATAGGTTTCCACAGGTATCCAAATCAGTTTAATAATTGCACTAACTTCAGCTCACAGAGGTCAAGCATCATTAAATAATTTACCATTAATTGTTTAATTAAAAGCAGAAATTTATTTCTTCATATTTTACTTACTGCCCCAATAACGAAATTTCTTTTCGTCGATAAAGTTAGGCAATAAGACTGTATGTTTCGCATGTTTCATAGTAAACCTTTGAACAGTTGCTTTTCAACCAATTCTACTTGCAATGCAGTGAAATGTTTTGAAAAGTGGGGGTGGTTTTATTAAGTATGCCAAGATGTCTTTCGTAATTTATTTTTATTAACCTTTATCCAAGCCTTATCTCTGAAGTTATCCATAATATAATGATGAATGAAGGTTGTAGAGTAAGTAGCAAGTGAACTTTGTGTACAAATTGAGACAAGCATTGATCTTCATAAGCTGGAAAATTAATACAGGCAATATTGTCAAATTCATTTAGGCCAACAATTTATTATGAATTATGAGTTTTGGCATTCAACCGTGTTCTACGAGAATTTTTCGAATAAAATTTACTCTATAAGTTTTCAATTTTATTCTGTCAGTCTTCTTTTATGCACTATCATAATACTAAAGCTATATGACTTTGACTGAGAAAAAAAACATTGTAAAGGAAGCTCATCCAAAAAGGTAAATCTAAACTTTCTTGCCTATCGGTCTCTTCTACTACACAAAGTCAACTGCAGAAATCGGTATCTAAACTGGTAGAGACGTCTTAATTAACATTCTCTGGCGTTACTGCAGGGGAATAAGTGGTTCTGAGAGCTTCTGAGAATAGGATGCTTTCCTCATTGTTTACCTCTCCAACTTTCCAAGAAGAAAATTACGAAACTAGTGAAATGATATATGAGTTTATCCTTCAAAAGTAAAACAAAGAATCTACCAGAAAAAGTAGGAAATGATGATTCCTAGAAAAATAGGTTTTGATATGCTACCACTTTCTACAAACGAAACACTTATGTTGATACATTTAAAAGTTCTTTCTCTTTAAGATACCCTTCCACTTGTCAAAGACTTAGAGAAAAATTGCATATGATATGTACAAGGTAAGATGTTTTAACAGTTTTAAGAGGTAAAGATGGAAGTAAAAAGCGGGTATTTGATCCCTCATGGGTATCATTTTGGCTGGTACATTTATTCCATGATACTACGACCACTACCATACCACTATTACGAACCGCTATACCACCAACAGACCAGATCCGAGATCCGATCCACTTTTTTTTAGACTTTAATGCATTGTAACGGGCCTTCTTTTCTTTCTGTATTTCAAACTGTTTCTTGCTTTTTGTAATCCAATAGGATCTTACTAGTTCTGAGCTTCTTTACTTACTTTAGCCTTGGCGGACCGAGCCAAGCGTTTCCTATTTCTTTCAAGTTTCCTCCTCTTGAGATAAATTACGTGCTTACGTCCACACTTGGGGTTCTTTCTGTTTTCCTGTGTACATACGGTAGTAACTGGTTCTGTAGATGGGCAAGTAGGAAATTCAGGCAATGTATGTATACTGCTGTATGTATGAAAGAAAGTTTGCGTGAAGAAGCGAACAGATGAAAAGTATTGAATGTAAAAGCCGAATTCAGGGATTTGGAGAAAGTTCGAAAAAAGAGGTTTGAAATTTTAATCGGTTTATCTTATTGGGAAAGTAAACTGAAAAATGGAAGAAAATATGGATTGTCAAGTCGTTCAAGGGATAAAATGTGGATAATAGGTGTATAGAATGAAGGAACCTTTTTTGGACTATGAACGTCCATCCAAGTGTACATCCATCTGTTCATCCCATAGAAATACTATTACTTTGCCATTTTGGCAGTAAAATATGGTTAGGAAAGGACTTAAGGAAAAATTGAGTTGGGTGTTTCACATATGTAAATATAATGGCCATATACGTAACTTTACATATCAATACTAAAGCCAAAAGCTGAGAATAGATTTTTAGAGTTATCTAACACTGATAGAGAATAGAATATGAAAATTTAAATCTTCTTTTCTTATGGTTGAATGATGTGAGTGATTGATGTGACATTCTCGATCAGAGAAAACTAATGGCAAAAGGATGTCAGACGAGAGATCATAAAAGGATCGATAGGCACATAAAAGTACCCCAACGAGTGTTGTAGTGTACATGTGTTAAAAGTATAGATGTCTATTCAAAGTATGAATTATGTCGCCTAAGGGAGGATTTTAAAGGTTTTTCTCCGACAAGATTTCTAGTCCCCTGCCTTAGTACTTTTAAAAGTCAAAGTCACACTAGCCGAGACATAACTCTAAACTCGGCTATCAGAAGTAAATCTATTTCTCTGGAACAAAATAAGCCTAAGCTATTCCCTTCAACAACCAATATCCAAAGCGAAATGCAGAAGGTTGCAAAATGGGTCTTGTCTGTAAGCGTGGCTTTTCAATGGAATTTTAAAATACAATTTACATTGTTAGAGAAAGAAAGCATTTGGGCAGGTCAGAGTGTTTATGTATGACATTTAGCATTTATCAGAGAACTATGAATACTGTGAGAATGTTCAGAAAGTTTGAAATATCTCTAAAATTTTGGTATTCTACTAATATAAAAATATGTTCTTTTTAACGTGTATTTATTTTTATGTTTCCTTCATAAGTTGTACAAAAACTGTATTAGTTGTTATCCATCAACAACCAGTGATCGATAACAAATGTGTTATTTATGATTTCTATAGCATATTTAAATTAGGTATTTAGAAATTGTAGGAAAATAAATTCCCATGTAGTTTACCCAATTTACAATCCATTGTAAAAATTCTGAGCTTAAAGCTACACATTGAAAATTACCCACGTGAGTATAAAAATACAATCTTACATCAACAGACTTGTGTTTCTAGAACTTTGTAAATGCTACACCCCTTGTCCTTACCACAAGTTAAATGGAGAAAAGTCCTCTATACACACTCATTATTAAGAACTTTGCCTTTCAACTTCCACACAATTTAGTAAGTACCTGAAATAAAAGTTTTGGTTCAAAAGTTTGTTTAAAATTGTATACATGTTCTAAGTTCTAGGACAAAGTTAAGCCAAACAACCAACAAAATTTAACTACAAAGAATACTTTAGTGTACTTTAATCTCAAGAAGTAAAGATAAGTTAGTGATTTTTGTTTGTAGTAAGAAAAGGATCATCATCAAAAAAGAGAGCCTTTCATGCAAAATTCCCAGGTACTACATCCTCCCAACCAGTACAACAAGCAAACTCTGCATGTTAACAACATCTTGAACTTTTAAATATGAACACTGCGTAGACTATCGATCTAGGTACTTACATTTGACATGAAACAAGAAAAAAAACTTACCCACCTTCTCTCGCATAAAAACCGCATCCTTTTTCGCAATTTCTCTTTACACTACGCATAAAGACTAGATAAGATACTACCTACACTTGTAACTTTTCTCTGGTAGTGCCTTTTTGGTTGGATATCGTTTGGTATGGGAATTGTGGCGTCGTCATACTGATTGTTACACTAGCATTTAGAATTTAGGATATTCATTCAATGGGTATAATTAGTTATGCTACAGTGTTAATAGCACTTGATGACGATACATAATAAAATACTGGGTGGAAAGTACTAGCTGATAAATCATCCTCACTTTCTCCTGTCATTTTGTTTACCTTGATTATGCAATCTCGTCTTATGTACACAAAACTGTCTACCCAAACCCCAAGTACTGTTTTGTACCCTTAGTTCCATGCATTCAGGAGTAGCGTGAGTTCCTAGTGGAACATAAGAGTGAGACGTTGAGGATATAACAGCCCTTAGAGATTTTATTTTCTCCACTAGTGTGAATTTATTACTCAACTTCACTCTATCTAGCTTCTGTCCCACTATCCAAGCTACCCAAAGGGACTGTTCATGAATTTTTTAAGATTTATTTCGTATTATTGAATTTTTTCGAAATACGTATAAGGGTAAAAGAGTAGAGGATTGATTGCTTGAAGTGAGGACATGGGTTTGAACTAAAGGATGATGAAGTGCTACTGTGAGATATTCCCAAATGTACGAAAGAAGCTGAAAATCTCCATGTTCATTATTTTGAGATCAACCTTCCCTTGTTTGTATTCTCTTATAAAAGCACAAGTTTAAATGTGATCCAATGATTAGCAAATAATGGTAAATGGAGGACGGGATTTATGGAAGTTTCCCATATCCACTGGTGATTGCACACAAAATTTACTGTCGGTCTATTGGCAAGTGTCTGTAAAACTTTTATCTATTGTCTCTCTTATAAATCCTCAATGTTCCTCGTGTTATTTGGCATGTTTTGTTGTTATGCAAATCGCAGTAATTCTGCCAGGAAGGAAAGGGCTATGGAAGTTACCCTCTCTCGACTCATTACTACATAGTGGTTGTAGTACTCATTTCACACTGTACTAATTTGAATATCTAACTATCCTAATCATTGCTAAAATGAGCCATCTGTATCTTTTTCGGATTTCGATTTAAAAGCATTCTTACAATAGGGAGATTCTTGATGAGACATTGCCAAATTCTTGGATTTCAACTGCTTTAAAAAAAACTTTAGACTTTCCAACAATTGGGGCTTTTAACCAGACAATCGAGGCATTGTTCGGACTACATTATTATAATTTGGCACAATAGATTTATTTACTGAAAGCGAACGGTATAAGTGCTTCATATTACTTTGTTTAATATAGTAATAAAGATGCTTTGATGTATTGATAACATTTAACGCTTCTAAATACTGAAATTATTGAATTCAAATGAAAGAAATTACAAGAGCCAAGCTCCTGAATTTTTATCTTAGTTGTAAATCAACTGTCGCATTTGTAACAACTCAAGGCTTCACAATTTTTTTCATTCAAGCCAACTCAAGATTATGCATACCGAATAGACGACACTCTAAAAATACGGAGTGACTGAATTTTTATTGAAAAGACTGTGCAAAATTCTCCTGAAATTAGAAGACAGCACTTTTCTTTTAATTGCAGGAGAATTTAGTTTCACACAAGTTTTAAAACTTTCTGAGACAATTTTTAAATTTACTCAATCCATGCAAGTGCTCACTTTGTAAACTTGTATTTATGTCATCTTCTGCAATTTTCTCGCAAATTTATTCCTAGGATTGATATAAACCAATTCGGAAAAGAATTAGCTTTAGTTATCTCCTAAGTTTTACCACCTAGGTGTAGTTATTATTGTAACTGCACTAATTTTGCTTGTATAGAAAAATCCATCAACTAAGCAGAAGAAATCGAATAGATAAAATGAACGTATGTAAGGTACCGACCTACAGCTGAAGTGTATCAAAACAGGTCTGAATTTGAAAGAAAAGTGTTTGAAAAACCTTACACACTTGAGTCAAACCATTTTGGCATCAACTAACCTCATTTATTTCACAACTTACTTTCTATCATGATCATCATCGATTATGTAACCTTTCTCTGCATTTCACAAGTATGTCATAAGCTTTTCAATTTGTGAAGAATAAACGGCAATTCGTCTGCTCCAAAATCTTTAGACAAATTCTCTTCTAGGCTTAGAAAGCATCCTCCAAAAATTGGAAAATTTAGTCCTCTGCAAACAAAAGGAATCGTCAATTCATGGCAAAATAAATTTAATTCGAAACTCAAACATGATTCTATACCTTGCATGCCTACTACTTACATCGAAATCCCATTTGCTTTTCCTGTACAAACATTCTTAGCTTTATCAATACGACATACCATGTAACCAAGCTACCCAATGAGCTTCTCCAGGATAAAAACCGGTTACCCATTTCTTTTTCTATTTTTATAAATTTAATCTCTTGGTCAATTGAGCATTTGAAATGTGAATGAATAGCAGATGTTCCTCTAAAGCTATACAAAATGATAGCATAGAAACTTCACATCCTGCAAGATACAAGATGGTAATTTAAAATGGTAAAAATATTATCTATCCTGATGCTCCCCTTTGTGGATCTCTGTGTGTCTGTGCTTCTTCTCGTTATTCATGCATCCAGCTGTAGAAGTTCCCACAGAAAAGTGAAAGTAGAGTTGAAGGAAAGTCGATGAAAGTGATCAGTATCAGGGAGTAAGAAGAAATTTCCAGTAGACTGGACACTAAACTTCTGGTCTGGAATCCATCTCGGTAACTAATAAAGTACCATCAAAGCCAAAGTATCATGTCCTGTAGAATATCTTTACACACACACACAAGCCCCCTATTCCTATTCCTAGTTCACAGAAGTGGAGTCCCAAGAAAGGGTAAATTTACTAACGGGTGGTCATAATATTATTAGATTAGAGTGAAAATATCTACGATTGGAAATTGGACTAGGAAAGGGCCAAAAGTCACATAAAAGGAAAACTTGGATCGCTATGCGTAAAATACGTACTTAGGGTACCCTTGTTGTAGCGATTGCAAATGAAAATTAAAATTAAACTTTAAAGACACTTGTAAATCTCTTTATCGTACACTCTATAGGATTTTTCCAAGAAACTAAGAAAAATCTTATTAAATGTCAAGAGTGAAAATTTAATGCAATTAACCCTTTACTAAGAACTTATATCAAACTGTTGCTAAAATGTTAAATGCTAAAATGTTTTTTCGTTATCATGATTAATATGATGATGAAACTTAAAATTGTATACCTTCTAAGTTATACTTAGGGGTATTGTGAAAATGATTTGAAAGAATTTATATTTAACTATTTAATGAAGTAGATGCCAGTCAGCAAAAAGTTACGTAACGTCTTGTCTCTTGTCTCGTTTGGGTGTATGTATTCATGGTAAGTTCGTTAAAGTTCACAGTAATTGCATTACATTTCTCTTAATAAAGATTTAATTATATTATTTCCCATTATTTCTTATTTCATCAGTCTAGTCCGGCTGTAGTTTCCATCTGAAGTCTCGACCGACCAGTTTTGTTCGGCGTTATTTCCATTCGCAGCCAAAGTCACAAAATACTTAAGAACACAAAAGGCTATCGGTACAAATGAACTTTTCTGATTTAGCTTTTACTTTAATAAGGGCTGTTTACACTAATCTGTGTACAGTCTAATTCAAAGCGGAGAATTGAATGATTTAAATTGAGATCTTTTTTCGTTTTTTTTCTTTAATGTTTTTAGCCTTAAGTTTTTATCATTCTCATAAAGCCCATTAAGTAACCAAAAAAGTTTTAGAAAAATATTAGCACCAGTATGAAATATAATCAAATGATAAATTCCCGATAATCAATGAAAATCGGATGAAAAATTTCTTATACCTTGTTTTCCATTACAACACACAAACTAAATAAGTCTCAATTTGCCTTTCTACCCTTTAACCAGCAGTTATACTGTTGCTCAAAAAATGTTCAATTAAAAAACGTTGAACAGACTTACTACTTAAACGCTAATAATAAAATATGGGATTTAAAAAGGTGTTATTTACGAATAATATTGAAGTAAAAATCAGGATAGTCTGAAATTATGAACTCTGTCCAAGTGATATGGAGGGGGAAGCTGCGACCCGAGTTTTCCGAAGTGAAACTGAGACAATGAAGGAAAATAGTCGGTCAGTTAGCTAACTTAAAAATACTCATTTGTATGCTACTGACGGTAACAAAGAAACGGATAACAGAACAATGCCACTCAAACAGTGGCGTAGATAAGCCAATGCAGCCAATGCGCAGCATTAGGGCCCGAGGGCCCGAAGGGCCCTTGGGTCCTGATGGATTACATTGAAATCACAAAAAATTAAATTAGGGTACTAAAATTTCATTAGGATCTCAATTTTCAGGCTTATGCAGATTAAGTAAATATTTTAAAAGCGATGTCATTACATTTTATACATAACATGAGGTAGGCCTAAATCTTTATGGACTTTAGATTTCAAAATAATCTAATAATCTATATTTTGTTATCCCAAAGGGATTTTCTTTAAGCAAGGTTAGCTTAAACCCGTAGGGCCTCAGCTAGGTTCATTTATGAACCTACTTACACCTAGTTCAATTGCTAATTACTCTTAGTTGTCTTTATTTTACAACTCATGTACCCTGCGAAGGCGGTTGTAGACACCCATAAAAATTCTTGGAATAATAATTATACTCCCTTCTCTTTATTTCGCCGACAGTATAGCAGCTAAAAGTTTAATTTAGCTTCAGGGAAAATATTAACTTTATCTCTAATCAATTGGACGTTAGTAAATAAATCTACAGAAAGAAATCTCTGTTACTGTTAAGTGAAACAAAATACGCCTGAATCTATTCTGCACTAGTTGAGGTTAATGTAATACAAATTTTTCTGCTTAAAAATGTAAAACCGGTACTCTAAATTAGAGTTTTTTGTAGGAAAATAGGCCTCATAAGGGATAATTGCAATGATAGGAACACAAAATTTTATAGCCCTTTTCGATTTACTTGATAAGTTCAATTGTTCTAACAACCTTGCAAACGTCTTAGAACTGAGTTAAAACGTCTTAGGAGAATTTCAGGATGCGGATTTCTACTTGGTCCAAACTAATTAAATTTTAATTGCTGGCGATTTATTAGTTTGTTCTTCATTCTTGGATTTAAAAACTTATCTGGTTTGTAAGCAATTTAATATTTAACGCACTTTCACAAAACACATCAAATCTCTTGCTTCACGTTATTACTGTGTACACATATTGATTGACCTAGAAATTCTTGCTAAATTAAATCATACTACACCAAGTTTACTCGTCCAGAAAACGACACGGGATGTAATGTATGTACGCCTAATTAGAACATCGGATACAGAACAATTAAATGACTTAGATTAAACTTGTTAAGAGCTACCATCTTCTAAATAGCTATATGACTAAATTGATGAAGTGATTTACTTGTTAGTAAGAAGTCAAAAAGATATGCATAACAATCAATCAAAAAAAATCAAGTGATGAACCGTTTTTATACATCAATGATTTTTAAGGGCCCAGTCGGGTTCTCGCATTGGGGCCCAACTTTCCTAGCTACGCCACTGCACTCAAATGATATTCATGAAATATTTAGATCAAGATTAATTATGGAAGTACATTAGCGTAGAGACTAGAAACCAGAGACATGAACTAAAGAACACAACTCAGAATACTGGACACATAAACAAGTATAGAACAAATCAGCAAATCATAATTAAAAGGAAAATTCCCCAAGTACTTTTACTTAATGAATTCACATCCTTGCAAAAAAAAATGTATCTAACACTAATCCCTACATTGAATTGTTTATTAACCATAACATCTTCATTTAAACAGCTTTTTGACACACAAGTATCAAAAATCATATAAAAGCACACACTTTACAGCACAAAATATTTCAATATGGTCACAAACAGCAGCATTATTTCTAGTTTCATTAAAGACGCTAAATAATGAAAGCAAAAATGTGGTCTTTTTGTTAGTTAAAACGCTGAGACCATTCCCCTTTACTGTTAAATGTATTATTTTTATTATTAATTCATTTTAATTTTTTACTGACTCATATACGTAATAAAATTTCCTAACGGCATCTAACACTCCTTTGAAGTTATTAATGGACGTTCCAAGTATTTTAAACATGCTTTTGTTCCCTTTCTACTTCGTCAGTACTTCCTCATTCTTTAGGAATTCTAGTCTGGTCGTTTGTGTCTAAGTATTTTCGAATAAAATATTCCTAACTTGCTCAAGTCAAGTCTTGTGATATGGAAGCCTCTGTTCTCTCTTGCAAACTTTCACGCTCAACGGTTTAACTCTTGTAGTGACTTTTCCTCTACGAACTTTCTCTTGTCTAATAAAGGTATTCTCCTCACAAGAAATGTATGCATATTTTCTCAGTACAACCCTTTCTCATCCTCGTTAAGTGCATATTTGCCTTAATAGATCTTCCTCAACTACATATGAAAGAGAATAGAATTTTGTTACCGAATAATCATCCTTCTTTATAACCTGTAATAAAAAACTTCTTTAGCAAGGTATAAACCCTCATTTTTCTTTATAGTACTTTTCATATAATTTTAATCATATTCATAACACGTGGAGTATGCTTGGCCGTACGAACTATCGGTGATTGCTTTTATTATGCTAATCATAATAATGACGATGATTTAGGCTTAGTGGGATATAAAAAACCGCAATCTAATACACACAAAGAAGCATATTATTCCACAGCCCATTGGAATTTTAATCTGCTTGTGAATCAATGAGCAACGACTACCCCTTTTGATTTGCTTAGCATACTTTTACTTAATAATAAAAGCTTGCTGAGAAGAAAGATGAGCAAAATATCTTAAATAACCCATGGCAAATATGGATACACGAAAGTATCATTAGATAAAGTGGATTTAAGAATTTGATATTTTGTAGTGAAAGAGTAACTTGTTTAACGGTAGAGAGCAGGATCAAATCCAATGTTTTTACATAAATTTTACAAAATCCTTACTTGAAATTAGGGGGTGGGGCCGATTTGACACTTTGTCTTGAAGTTTTTTTTTTAAATCTTTTAATTTACCCCATATGGGAAAACTGAATTTGAAAAAGTTGACCCTGGAACAAGTTGGCCGTTCAAACGGACGTCAGACACCTAACAGAATATGAGCATCCACCTAAAGTATCTATCGATACTTGATAGCAATAGGTTGTGATAAGGAATAAAATATCAGTCAACCTTAAGCACTTGTATCTAAGAAGTAAACATCGACATGCTAACACTATCTTTAATAATTATGTCCATATGTGTCAATCTCGATCCTAGAAAATATAATATAACATGAATGAGAAAGTGTACTATGTAAGGACACGAATCTGACTGAAATCTTTTGTATCCATCATGAATATAAAGTAATCACGGAAACCGGAATAAACAGCAAGCACATGAATTATACAGAACGGATGGATTTTGCCTTTTTGCACCAAAGATAGGATATTAACGTATTCTCTACTTTCTCCTCACTTGGCATTTCCAAGTAATATTTTGTTGAATTAATGTGTAAACATAAGAAGGAAAATGTGCTAGAACTACAATTTAAAGGCAAGGGGTTTTAGTTGATGTGTAAGTAATTCATAATTAGTATCTCTTGATGTGCAAGTAATTCATAATTATTGTAGCTGTTGATTTTGACTAGGTTTCCTACTGATCAAATATGTTTTATGAATAATCTCGACCATGTCCTGAATTATATCTGGATTTATAGGGAAAATATGAATGAGCCTTAGGAAGAATGACCTGGTTTTAGATTTTGCACGAATAAAAAGCACATTTTAAGTTCTGTTAAGTTTCTATACACGTTAAAAAAAGCCTTATTTATTAAAACATTTTTAATATCATTTTAGTTGGCAGTATTTGAAATGCATATACGGTCATCTAAAGGTTTCCATCTGTTAAAAGTAGCTTTTATCAATTGTTTTGAGTTATTAGAATTAATTAAAAATTATGATAATTCAGGTACTGTATTACAATTTACGACCCAAGCAGTTCAGCAAGGTAATTTGTATTTGGAGATATTATCAGCGTTTGCATCCCCACCTTTAATATTTTTAAGAATTTCAAAGAACTGCACAAGATCAGGTAGTAAAAGCATTGAATCTCTGGCTGAGTCTATTTCATCAAAGTCGGTCATAATGGAAAAACATAATATTAAATACCTCCCTACCCATTTTACGTGATCGTAATGACTATTACATTACGTTGGGATAAACCATCCAAAAGGATATGAGTCAGGGAGAATGTCCAAAAAGACAAAAACGAGAAGGAGGGTGTGTCCTCGTAAATCCTAGTTAATGAGATTACACTTCTTAAGAAGAGTAGAGTATTTGGGCAAATTTATTTCAAGTACTTTTCAGAGAGCAATACAAAAGTAGTAGTGAAAGTAGTACTAGTGGTGGTTCTTTTACACTCTACCACCACGACCACGACAACTTCGACTGCACACACACACAGGGGCACGGGTAACACAACCAAGTAGTTATATATATCCTCAAGATACTATAATATAATCACTGTGTGTCTTTTAGATCGGGTTTTCGGTGCCATCATTTTCCACATTCTACTATTTTTGGTAGTACATTGAGCAATGTAATGTGCAACATCACATTATATTCAGAGTAGTAGTACTCTCTCCAGCCTAGGGTTTTTGGCCAACATATTTCAAATGGGGTGAATTCCATCCCGATTTCTAGATACTATTTTCCACAAATACCCTAGCTTTGCCGTGCCCCTTACCCTGTATCATTATCCTACTACATCATATCATGACTAACCAAAAGAAACTTTCACTATGGATGCACTTCATACACAGAACTACATATTTTAGGAAGAACCTTATACCAAAGATCCTTTTAGTCCTCCATACTTAATGGGAAATATAGAGGAAGACTTGAAGAAGATGAAAGTGTTTATACAAAGGACAGTTTCTTGCATTTGTTTCACCAGCATTGGATCCTCTCTTCTTGTGAGAGTCATTCATAATAAATGATATGTCTCGATAAACAAGGAGCTATCTAGGCTGGAGACTGGAGACACACTAACAATTCAAGAGAGACTGGAGACAATACAACAGCCTTATACAACTTAACCGATCCTTCTAACTTTAACTAAAGTGAAATATATAAGAAGAAGGAAGCGACAAATAAACTCTCTTTGCCAGTTTATCTGTCCGCCCAGGCTAGCTCGATACTATAGAATAGATAAAACATTCGTTTTGATCCTGTTAAGGGCACTAGATACTACCAGCTACTTTTGGTACTTCTGATGCCACCACTAAGTAACAAAAGCACAGTAAGATGAGTAAGTAGTTCCTAATACAAACGTATAACAAAATATCTTATTTTTTACTCTTTTCAGAGACTACACAATAGCCTCGTCCTTCTATTATTTTCACAATTCCAACTTTCTCCAGTAAAAATATATGTGTATGAAATGTATACTATAAGGGATTCAGTTATAACCCTCGTTTGAGCTACCTTTTATACAAAAGTATCATTCTACATGGATTTTATATTGTGTAATGGTACAGAAAGTATGTGTGTCAGTAAGTAACAAATTCCATTCACTAAAGATATGCTCGATTTTTGAAATAGATCAGAAATGTTCAGGGAGGAACTGATAAATCTTCTCATAATTTGGAGACATATTCAGCCCACGGTAAAAATCTTGAGATATGGAAGATTTTTTTTATCTTACATCTGACTTTATATGTTAATCTTTAGTCTCTATACGTTGTAGATTTGGACTACTTACGGTGAATGAGCACGATAATGACACCTGCTCAAAAGGCCACCTATATTTATGGCCTTAGGTTGGTCGTGGTCGTGACGGGGTAGAGGAAAGAAGGTTAAAAAGCCCGTGATAAATATGCCTTAACTTGAGGAACTATTGGGATCAAATTTATAGAATAAAACCTTACCTGAGTTACCTGGGATAACTAGGGATAAAATGGTAGTTTTGAAAATAATAATATTATGAAAAATTGTAGAAAATAAATTCTGCTCTGATAAATAAAAATTCTCCGCAACTTTGCTTTAACATTGCAATAATACTGTTCAGCATTCGGAAAAAAAACATTAGTCAGACAATTAGCCATAGTTTGTTTAATCAATTGATCGGGACAGTACTACCTTTAAAGTTTATCTGAACGGTTCTGAACTGTCCAATTTTAAATGCTAAGTCAAGCTTACAACGTTATAAAGCGCCTTAAGCAGATTAGGCTATTTAAACGGTACCTGATCACCAGTATGAATTTTTTAAAAATAATTCCCATTACAGTAAGTACAGTATTTATCGGATTAGAACCCCCGGGGGAGTTAATGTTTCAGCCCTCCAAAAGGGGAGGGGCTATATTCCGGGGAGGGGGTTATTTGGGGGGGGGGGTGGAGTTAATGTTTCAAATCAATTTGTGTTCCAAATTTATTGAAAAACTTCAAGTTTTACTTGTATTACACGCGTCTATCACATTTCATGGTATTAGAATTAAATGAGATTTACGCGTCGTCCTTTGGGCAGCAGTATTTTTTCCAGTTTTTCTGTCTTTACTCGTAATTTGCATTACAATTTGCTTAAAGATCTAATGAAAGAATTATTAAGCGCAAGATACATGTTTTAGGGGGGGGATTAT
>JAQGBU010001005.1:0-16318 GCA_034698605.1 Isotoma decorata
AATTGTGCCTGACCTTGAGGTCAGATGGCTTCGTGTCAATGAAAGAAGTTGTTCTCCGTGCTTTGTAGCATAACATAGTAAAATTTTGTGAAAATCTGACTGAAAGCCATTTCCAATAGGAATAGTGCGTTCTCCTTTGCAAGTCTAGCTTATAAACCCAATGAAATCTCCAACTGATCTTTGAAGTTCTGCAGGCTTTTAAAAGGCTACTACTTTTACCCAACTCTGCGAGTGGAGATTGATCGAGCCCTTTTAAATCTAAAGTGCCTATGCTAATAAACACAAACCTAATAAAGTATTGCCATAGCCCCATCATTTATTTGGTACCCTTTAAGTGCCTATAGGGATAAGTGTATCAGTTCCCACAGATAAAATAATATTATTATTATTAGCTGGATACAAAGTGAAGTCACTTCTTCCGTTTTGCATTGGGCAAGTTTTGATAATAAAGTCTCACTTGGTTTCCTTCTCCTTGGTTTCATTATACAAAGAAATAAAATATTTCCACATGAAAAACTTCCTTCCTTCCTTCCTTTCCCAAGGTAACACAACTTTACACAACACGTAAACACTGAGTACGGTAATAAAGGCAGACTGGAATATATTTTGCATCCACTCATCATCACTTGTTTCGCCTACAACCACCACCAACCACTCCCTAGACACAAACTCATTTTATCTAATGTACTTGAACGCAGTTAAACATCTCTACCAACTTCAACACACACATCTAATTCCAAGCCAAGTGTGAAGAGATCTGGGCTAAGGAACGGTTTGCTTATAAATAACCTACTGCAATTTATTATTTCACTTTCCTTCCTTTCACGAATCTTACAAAGTTGTAAAACATGCTTTTTATGCGATTCCATACAATGTTTTACCACCCGTGTGGGTGTGGTCGAATATCAAGTGTAGCTTAAGTCCATTGTCAATGCTGCTAAACTTCGAAACCCCTCTGTACTTACCCATGAACCATCCCCACCTCTTGTTCATTCTACTTCTCCCCATAATTTACGAACAAGTCCTCAAAAAAACCAAAACTAATACTTTGCAAGACATAATCAATAAAGTAGCGAAGACGGAATTTCCTCTAAAAGTCTTAACAACATTCCTACATCTTATATATAATATAATTTCCCAGAAGTAAGGACTCAAACAAGTTTTACAAGTACCCACCCACTTGGAAAGAGGGACAAAATATCTTTTACCATACAACTCCTTGCCAAGAAACCCATTAGGATCCAATACATGCATATTTATCATAAGAAGGAAAGAAAATCTTATTTCGCACATCATTTGCCAAAAACTTTCACTCTCGTCTTCTAATGGTTACACAATTTTAATATAAAAAAATGTACTTTATTACTTTACTTTCAGTGTAAAAGGGAAAGGAGATTTTGCCAAAATATTTTAAAGTAGTGGGGGAGTAAAGGAAATAAAATCCTTGTATTTCAGATGGGGTTTTTCTGAGGAAGATCCATTTGTGGAGAATAAGTAGAATGGATGATGATGATGACATATAGTGGTCTGAGCTGGACTTTTCTCCAGACTTTTGTCTCAACACTCTCATCATCATCCGCCTCAGTCTTTTTTATATTGGATTTAGGATTCTGGACACACTTAAGTAACCCATTGGCTTTAAGAGCTGTTTATATAATAGACGTTGAGGTTGTCTGGATTAAACCTGAGTTATGATAAGAGTGACCGATGATGAAGGACGAGCTTATCAAAAATGCGGGGTGGGATTGACTTCAAACCCTAAGCTATATTCAACTCAAGTAAAATCTAGTTAAGTCCACGGCTAACCTAATTCTAAGGGTCTCGAAAAATTGGAAATTATTGTTAATTAACTTAACTTAAATTACACTTGAAGTCCAAGAAAAGGTGTAACTATAAGTAAAACCCGATGGAACGTTCGTAACTCTCAAGTTATTATTCTTTTAAATTTGTCTGTGATTATATAAGTTCTTATCATAATTGTTATCAATACTTTTTTTCCAAGGAAGCTTAAGCAAAATTGGAATGGGTTTTCAATTAAACCTCCTTTTTCTAAACTAACTCTGACCTCAACCTACTACAAAAAGGAAGCTTCACTGTCTGCATTCAAATTAAATAGAGAAATGCATCATTACAAGAATTAATAATCCATCCATTCTCAATTTATGAGAGTCAACATTTGTAAACCCCCATTCTTCCTGGATTTTCCTACTTATTAATATTCCAAAATTCTTGGAAACTTTAATATTCATTCAATTGGGTTTCCAAGAACCTCTAGAAACCTTTCACTTTATAAGTCTAAAATACCCTCCCATTCATAAATTTAGGAAACTGCATAGTAACCCCATGAAAAACTTTTTTCGACTTTCTCCCTGCCTCGGGTTAAAATCAAAGTACACTTGACACTTCAAAACTCCGCTTCATATCCTTCAGCCTACAACCACAAATTCACCTTCCTCCAATCCAAAAATTCCTCTTCTTATTCCAAAACCTTTTCAAAACCTTCTGAAACCTCGAACCTAATTTATAAACCCAACAGAAAACCACCCAGTCCTTAAAACCCTCCATTAAACCTACCTAAAACAAGATTAAAAGAACAATCTCCCCCAAAACAAAGTTTCCTTTTAAGTAAATCAAGCCTAAAGGCAAAATCTGGCGAAACCTTAAGGTATCCTTCGAATAGATTAATTACAACAATCATTAATTAAGTATCATGACAATGTTACACTCAAACCTTTACATAATTGAGTCACTCTTTTACATTTCACCCGTTAATAAATAACAGACCGATTTCAGTAAGTCTGTCCTAACTCTTGAAAACGTCACATCCATTACTACAAAACGTAAAATCCTATTAGAAGATCTATCTCCCTCTACAAAAAACACTTACGGAGATACGACGCAATCTGCCAAAAATCGTACTAAAACATAAAAAACCTTCTTTCACTCTTATTGTTGTTTCAGTAGCTAAAAGCGCAAAAGATGTAAAAGCCATCCACCCACACAGGATGAAAAAGATCCCCACACTCTACTAAAATACTAATGCTTTTTATACACTTTTTCATCTTTTATCCCATTATAATTATTATTACGTTTATCATCTGCTTCGTCCAGGCCCGTTCCGTGATACCATGAGGCCTGGGCACAACTTAGTATATAGGGCCCCCTAGTCTTTTTACATTGATTTTGAATACTCTTTTATGAATTAACTAAATTTAGGGTATTCAAACGTTGTTTTTACGTACATTACGTCTTTGATAACAATAATATCAGAACTAAATTCGTAGAAAAATGTCGGACATAAACATTTTAATTTTACAAAAGAATTTTACGACCTTTTACTTGGCGAAATGATCAATAACAGATTCACAAGATAGCTTTGATGCCCTTTCGTGTTCAATGTACAAAATGGCCAGATAGCTTAGTCTTTCTAGTCGCATGATCGACCTAAGGTAATTTTTAACAATTTTCCCCATTCGAAAAGACCTTTTGTTTGAGGCAACTGTAACTAGTTATGTAAGAAAAATTCTTAAAGCTGCATGGAGGTTACAATTACCGATTGTACATAAATTTGAAACCAAATTTTAATTTTTCAGGATTTGAATTACCCCAAAGGGGTGACCCCCACTGGTTTTTGAAAGTCAATGTAGGAAGAAAAAATTTGGTATGGGGGTTTTAAATAGTTTACATATTTACATTTGTAAACTATTGAAAACCTCCTAAAGTAGATTTGAATCCGAATTTAATTTTCTTGAGATTTAAATGACAGCACAGGGTGACACCCTCAGGCTTTTCTGAGATGTACTTCATAGAAAGCTGAAATTAAACACGTTAAGGCCAGCAAATTTGAATTTTAAATTTAATGCAATTTTGTAAATCGTTGTTAGGCCTAGGCTCGGGCTGAATTAAGTTGCACAGGAAAGTTTCGACATTTAGTGGTCGAATTTTCAGAATCAACTGTGGTTGATGCTGCAAATTCGAAAGTCTTGAAGTATTTTACAGTATTTAACTCCTGTTTTGCTCTCTTTTCTGCCCCACTGGGGATCTTCTTGTTCAAAGCTGGGATTAATTTTTGATCCCCCGGCATACTTTTGAGACCGTTATTACTTGCAAGTGCTTATTGCTCGTTATCATAACTTGTTTCTTTGGATAAGCTTTATTTAAACAAGTAGAATGCAGCGTTTAAGACGATTGTAAAATCTTCAAAAATACGGTCAAGCAAATAGGCCCCAATGTTTTGTTCAATGGCAAGAGGTTAAGCACATGAACCAGTACCACCGTATTTGACAAGAGAGCAAAGAAATGCATGGGGTATACAGGCGTTAATAATAAAAATCTATTAAAAAATTTGCCATTTTATCCAGTGTAGAAGGTTTTCCGCGAGGGCCCTTCGGGCCCTCGGGCCCTGGGCACGCGTGCCCACCTGTGCCCTACGTCGGTACGGGCCTGGCTTCGTCTTACAACTTACAAGATATCCCTTGGCTTTACACAACTTAATATCGTCTATCAAGCTCATATAATATAACATTAGCTGTGTTTGCGTCATTCCAATGTAATCTCTCTCCATGAGATGAATTATTATGAACAAGTGAACATGGGAATTTATTAGATTATGTCATTTATGAATAATTCCATAATCCCTCTAATATCCTCTTGAACTTTTCTCTTTGTTACAACACTTTTTTTATAACAAAGTGTAGCCTTTTTATTCATGGGTAACATGTATAGTTTTTTTGAGTCATCCCATAAATAAAAAGGATGTCTTGTATACGTAGAACGAAGTATATGGAATATTTATTTCTTTTTGAATATTCAATCCTTTTGATTTCTTCCTCTTTTATAGAAGCAGGGTTGTTCGTAAATTATGAGATTTATCAAAGGTTTTTGTGGGACGCTTCAGGCGCTTGAGATGAGATTTATCGGGTAGTCCCCGCTACGTTTTTCATTAGCCAAAAAGTTGTCAAAATGTCTAGATGAAGAGAGAAAGAGATAGAGAATCCGCATTAAGTCAACAAAGCCCAGTGGACACTCCAAGAAAGCAAAGATCCCATTTTTTGATAGGGACTTCAATTTACGTCACATTTCCTTCCTGACTTCAACTCTCCCAATCTGTCTGCCTCTGCCTCTTGTTTTTCTAATGTTTTTTTGTAAAAGGCAGTGTCCGGAAGAAACAGGACGGAAGAAAAAGTGCAGGAAGAAAAGAATGAGTAATAATAAAGGATCCGGAAAATAAAGGATGAGGAAATAAAGAGGACGATAAAACCCCTATTGTGATTGTATAATATGTTTTGAGTGAAAGTGTAGTAGATCTTGTGCGTATAGAAGACTAATAAGAAGACACCTACACTAACTTATTGCACTGTACAATTTAATTCTACATGTCAATAAACTGTACTATTTTTATTTTACAGTACAATAAAACCCAGGGGGTGTATTGTCTTGTTTTTCTTCCTCCTTATTTTGCCATCCGTTTTCTTCCATCCTTCATTTTCCTACCCTTTTTCATCGGGGATTCGTAAAAGCCTTAGTTTGGGATTTGTTTGACATCCAATAATCTCTAATGCCACCACCACCACAGAAAAAATAACTTGGAAGTAGATGTGACTTGATTTAAGTGAAAGTCAATTCTGTGTGCTGGTCACTTGTACAAGTTACTCTTTTCCATCTATCTCAAAATCTCAACCCACACTCCTGTCCATCTACTTTAACACAAACTTGACAAAAATCCCAAGATATTAACGAATCTTTGGAAAAAGAGGTCACAAACATAAGAGATTATGAAAGACGAGAAGAATAAAATGAAGTTGGAAATGTAATAAATCTTGTCGTAAAACAGTACACTCATCCACAGTCACTCATCAAAGTCATAAAAAACAGATACGGAGATTAACTCTTCTGCAAAGATTCGGAATAAATGAAACCTTGTACTTTTTTTATCCTGTCAACCTAAACTCTAATAACAACAGAGAGTAAAACCACACCCACTGTCGATGCCTTATTTCCACTTGTGACACCATATGCATTTAATGCCTCTTTAGAGAAAAATTCCACCCAGCAAGCAGAATTGGCGATTTCAGAAATGTCCCTTTTAAAAATTCCTACAAACCTTTTCAAATTTTGAAAAATACTCCAAATCACGAGACTTACATGTCCAGCCATTCTAAACACCCCCCTTAAAGAAACCGACACAGAATTATAAATCAATTACCCCCACAACAAATCAAATTCACATCAAACCGACATCCCTACATTTTACAGAAAGGACCTATAAACAAACCTTTTCCAAAAACACGAGTCATCATAAGTAACCTAAAAAAGTGTCGCAACATGCGGAAGCCCCTTTAATCGACTTTGTCTTCTAGTCCCTGCAGATTCCTTTACTTTTCTAAAGATGTGAAGGTTGACGTTAAAGGTTGAAGGTATAGGGTGTGTCACACCTAAATATTATCCTTGTATTTTTGTATGCATTGAAATGATTTGTGATTGTGACACATTATTGTGTCACAAGAATTATTTGGGACATGGGAACCTATTCGAATTGCTAGAGTTTATACAAGTCTATCTATCCCTACATGGACATTGGGATGGAAATTTGATTTATTATGACAGCTTTCTCTCCATTTCTCAATACATTCCACTAGTCTAACTCTATTAGTGGTGGTAGTCCTCCCGTGTCTCTATGTCACTTCCATAACAAATCTTTTTTCTCCCTCACTTTTCTTTTTCCTTGTCCAAACCTATTGCTTCAGACTTATCTAACAACAAATGACATATTTAGATGGTGGCCTTTTCACTTTTTATATAATCTTTTATTAACAACCTTTGTTCCACTCTGAAGCTCACATTTTCTAAAAGTACCCCAAATATATCCAACCCACCCGACTGTACACATTTACCTTTAAAGTACACAAAAACATTCCTACATTTCCGGAAACCCAAAGATCAATTTTCCATCCTCACTCCAAATTGAAACCCCATACCGAATTTCCATACAAAAACAAATACCACAACATTGTTTTTGAATCCCTCACCACAGAAATATATAGAACAAAAGTAATGTAATAAATAAGAAAATCAGCATGGGGTTCCATTCTCTCTTCGGACATAGAAATCCCACTGAATCAAGAGTTTCCTAGAGAAAGACATCCAATACAGATTGAGAAGTCAACTCAAGCAAACGGAGACACAGAAAGGAAATGTAGAGCAAGCTATTTTTTATGACCATACTGGTTTCTCTGTGGTGACTCTGACCGGACCGGACCCAAACCCACTAACCATATCTAGTCATGCACTTCCACATACTTAGCATAGCACGTGCCTTTGCATCAAACACACAAGCACATTATCCAATAGGGTCTTAGCCCACCCACGCGAAAGAGATCTTTAGGGTCTCAGCATTAAATCAGAGATTAATGGACGAAGCAGCAGCCTCTGGGAAAAACGTAGAATAATGAGAGAAAGAAACGCAATAGTTATCCATTCCACCTCGGACTTTTCTCTCTTGGAATTCTTATTTATTTCCCACTACCTCACACTACATGTTTGAGGGAATGACTATAGTGGTAGGAATTTGGCAGTTTGGTCACATTAAATAATTTTTAATTTAAAATCCAAACTCCTCTTGTTCAGGATTACCCAAGAGACTTTGAGGGGATTCATTCAAGATATTGTTCTTTTTTCCTGGAAGTCGTAAAAGAGAGAAATTCATGTTGGATGTGTGATGTTATGGTAGAGGCTGGAGTAGTAGTAAGTAGTATTAGTGGCAGTGTGGGTTAGTTTGAGAATAAATTGGAAAATGCGTCCAGACTTTCTAACTTTTTTCTACTTCTTAGGAAATCTTTAAACTTTGAAGTTTCCACATACTCATCATTCTTATAGGTCATACCAAGGCGGTTCCATGTGCACATACATTTCTAAAAGTAGTTTCACACTTGCAACATACTGTTCACAAATTTCGGGTAGGAATACAAACTTTTTTCAATTCAAGCCACAGCAAATGAAATATGCCCAAGATCCCTCTACTAAAACTTTCAAAATCAACCTGGATTTCCAAGTACAAAAACCCTCCACATAATTTCTAAACTCCCCAATAAAACCATAAGGACCTGTAGCTTGTTAACAAATTTGTTAGACAAGACTAACTGACTCCATTCTGACTTTCCTTCCTTTACCTTTCACCAAATATTCAAAGATTGATTCATGGAGTTGAGTAACTCAGCCTGGAGGAAAAAAGAAGGATTTTGTTTACCTTTTATTTGTTAATGGTGGTTTTCAAAAAGGTGTTGTGCCAATAAAACTGATGTACAGACATACAGCCTTAACGAAACACCAAAGAGAAATAACACAAAGGCCAAAACAAAGAGGAAGTCAAACCTTTTGGTTTTTTACATCTGTATTTGATCGTCTCTAAACCTTGTTCCCCTCTAGTTTGCATTCAAAACTTGTTCTTTCAAAACATTATTACGTATTGTTTTCTCGTAAAAAACACTTTTTTACGCGAAAAACTCCCGTGAGACAACACCTACATTATAAACTAACACAAAAATAAAACAAGTATTTTTTTTTAACTCTTAACTTGGAATTAAATTTACTCAAAATCCGCATCAAACATCATTCCTTTTGTATTCCTATCATCTTTTTCACCATATTTGTAAGAATTGAGTTACCTACTGTTTTTTGTTAACTCAAACTTGAATCCCCATTGAAAGTAAAGTATCCTCGTCTCCAGAGAGATTATTAAAAACTTTTATTTTGATACTATCCGAATTCTCCATACACCAGAACCCTCACTGGTCTATTTAAACTTAAAAATAAAACATGACATTTCTAAAACAATAAACGATTCGCAAAATCCTCATACACAAACAGATTAATCTCACTCCTATTTACCTTTCCATTGTTCAAATCCCCAATTTCCCAATAATATTACTACGTTTCCATTACTCTTGTTTTTGTAAACAAGTTCAAAATTCAAGTCAAGTTCATTTCCACCCCCGCATCATAATCATCCCTTTCCTACCTTTTGATGCTGAACAACAAAATAAACGAGTTAAAAGTTGATTGTATTTCTAAAGCTAGAGCGTAGAATGTGGATAAATGTTTACACAGAATAGAACACAATACCTCCTCTTTGTTATTAGTACAACGTAAGTGTAGAACTCTCTAGTAAAAAAGTAAAAGTTCGATTTCTCTTTGAATTGAGTTTAGAACGTGTCTCAAAGGTTTTTACGTAGTTTATTTCCGACGGACTTTTTATAAATCATAGGATGTCTAACATGGTAGATTGGATTGGCATTCCTTGATAAAATCTATCCTTCATTTGTGTCACATCCCTTATAAACAACTCCAGTAGTACTTAACTTGGTTAGTAGTACACACGTATACACATGAACACAAATACGTAGAAATTCCATTACCAAAAGTTATATCAGTTTGTTCTCCTTCTGTGGAATTTAGTTTAGGGGCCGCAAAAAAGCCTCTCTCCCTTTAGGGTCATCCATAACAACCCTTTACAATCAAACTCATAAAGACACGTTTGGACCTTTTTTACGTCATATTGTTGCTTTCACCTTTACAAAGCCGTCAAAGCCCAATCTGTAACTTGTTTACTACTTTCTTCCTTTTTCATACAGCTTTCCATTTCCACCTTCTCTAAATATACCGAAATACAACAAAATATCCTGTACATCATTTGTGAAAACACCTTTAGTAGAAATTCGATAGGCACTTACTTATCTACTCCCAAAAAGAGTTAAAACAGGACAAAAAGCTGTGAAATTGTAACCTCACAAGATAGTTTTAGAAATAATAGTAGTGGTGGATTGGGTGGGTGGATAAACAATATAAAAAACTAAATAGAAAATGTGTATACAAAATAAATAAATAAAAAACTGGAGCGATTCTTTCCAACTGCATTGATCTATACGTCTCATCCTTTGTAATAGGACAAAGAAGGAAACAAATATCCACTCTCAAAGAAAAATTCCTCATGTCACACCATTCTACTCTTTGCGGACCGTTCATAAATTCTATCTCCTCCCCCCTCCAGAACCAACACAACCTCTAATGTCACCTAGACAGTGACTTTGAGAAAAACAAATCCATCCCTCAATTTATAAATGACCCTTGCCCTCATCCCACTCACAGAAATAAAGGCAAGGGAAACAAGAAAATATTCTTAAAGAGATTCCATAAAAGAACGTGATATTGTCGCTAGTTACATTCTCCTACTTTTTTGGTGAAAAACATTCAAGAAATTTAACATGGGAGGGATAGGGAAGAGATAGGAAAGAGCAACATGTTAACTTTCACTGGAGCTTGAGTAATGTAAAGAGAAAGGGAAGAAAGTCCATCTGGATTTGAGAGACTAGGTTGGCTCTTCTTCTTTCACTCTGAAACCCCGTGTGTCTTCTTTCTCTCTCTAATGTCATCTCATGATCCCATCCGATATGGTCAGAAGTCTCTTTTTTCATCCACCACCACCTACTCACATCTATCTAGGCATTCCATCCCATATGGAATTTCCCTTTCTTTCCACCCGCACCCTATTGTAATAAATCTTGTGCCTTATTTCACACAAAACAACGAGCATTTCTCCATCAAAAGCATTACGCACCATCTTTATAACATGGTTTTTCAACACAGGACCTTCTTAAACTTTTTCTAGCTTAGTCACCTTTAAGATAATACCTTCTTTGTTCGTGGCTATATGAGATGGTAAGAAGATGCAAAACTAAATAGAATTTGATTTCTCTAAACTATATTAGAAAACACCACGTCACTTATAACTGGAACAGCTTTTCTATTAAAAAATATCCAACGACCTGTTGTACTAATACAGGTAGTAGATATAAAACCACTGAAGAAACTGTTTATGCTCAAGTGTACAATTCATTTAGATTAGAAACAAGTGTTGAAATGTGTACACATCCATTGCTTTAATCTGACAAGTGATTCTCTACTAATTTATTACTTCGGATAGCGAGGGAATCTTCATTAATTATCTCTACTTAAGAATCACCCATTCATAAATTATCCTCTACTAATTAAATCCAACTTTCAAGATGGATGTCAAGATGTTTCTATGCAACTTGATCCACTAATGAATTACTGAAATGAGTCTTAAAGCTTTCCTTTTAAACTTTTCAAGTCCTCTTAACTTCCCTCACTTACTAAGAGTATCACACCCTTAATCTGTTCCATATTTTATGAACACCCCCTACTTTTTTTGAACAACTTGAAAGTTATTTCCTCCTGATTTCCTAGCCACTTCTCTCTACTCCAGATGAATTATCTTCTCTTGTATAATTTAATTGGCGTTTGATCTAGTTAATCAATCTCTCTACAAAATGTTAAGACTTGTCACAATGAAACTATCCTTGTTGTATGCACTACGGATGAAATTAAGAAGAATAAACAGAAAGAACAGATGCTTCTAATCCCACACTCTCTTTTCCTCTCTACTTCAATTATCAACTCATAGAAACTAACCCAATTAACTAATTATCGCCAGATTACAAGCTTTCAAAAAAAACTCAAAAACAGATTTTTTGCCAAATTTTAAAGGAACTTTTTCTACAAAAAAAAACTTACTCCTTATTTTTACATGCGTATCTTATATGAACACCAACAACTTTTGTCTTTTTACCCTTATTTCTGCCACAAAGATAATGTAAAGTGTCACACTTAATTTCTTATGCAATTTGTGTAAGAAACGAATTGATTTTATACAACAATGATAAGGACATTGAACTGTAAAAGTGACCTTTAGCCTTAAGAATTTAGAATGTACTCTAGCTACAAAGTAAGATGAATATTTGTTCCTGATTATTTCCTAGGACCACCCGGTGTCTTGTCTTCTCTTCAATTCTATACCAACACACTGTTCATAAACTCTGTAAGATAGTAATTAAGTATCAGTATAAAACTAAAAAGAGACTCAAATTGCCGGTCATTGGCTAAAGTCAAAGGTTAAACAGTATGTTTAGTCTACCCCTTTCTAAAGATTGTATGTTTTACTTGTTAAAAAACGCCCTAGTAGTTTATAGATGAACCCAAGAAGAGAAAGTATTTTAATCTTTAAACGGCTTGTGCTTTTGCTTAGTAATGTAAGGAGAAGGAAGATGAGTTGCAAATCCTAATAGATTATATCCTTACTATAAGAAATAAAGTCCTCATCCCTTTTATTTCTTCTACCAACTGCTTAGAAATTCAAATTTTAGTTTTTTACTCTTTCATATGGAAGCGTTACGGCGAATAAAATGCATTTACATAACCAAACTATCCAAGCAAATCGATAGGGTCACCAAATCTAGCGTATTCAATTTTACATGAAAGGGAAATGTAATTATAAACAATGTAAATGTAGACTGGGTGAATGAGTTGTATGTAAGTGGCTTTGACACGTAAGGCATAATATTTCAGTTCAGAGTAAACAGTGTTAAATAAAGACAAGAGGCCAAAGGTTGACATACACCTGTTAACGTTGCATCCATCTACTCTGATAACCAACACATCAATCTCTCTAAATCGTTATAACTCTAAGGACACCACCAAGCCTTTCTAAAGCGTCTGAAAACCTCAAATATGTATTCAACACATAATTTATGAATAATTAATTAATTCTTTCAACGTAGGACTGTTCTGTATAAACAAAGCGATACAATATGGTCACCTACGTCAGTGATTCGATAGTGAGGTGGTGATAAAACTACTAAAGAGAAAGAGATAAAAATAAAGAAGAACATAATTGAGAGGAGTAGCAAAAACATAATTTATTAATAATCCGTATCCTATCCTAAATCTCTAAAGTCACAAGTTAGACACGGTTTCACTCAACAATTCAATTAGTATTACATTGTCAAAGAGTATCAAGCAACGACTAGTGTCACTATCCAAATCGCCAAGAATCTTCTCTAATTTCCACCCAGTCTTAAACTACCGTAAAACGCGATTTAGAACCCCCTCCGGAATAAAGCCCCATCCCTCCTATCCTTCCAATGTTAAAAGTCCCTATCTCCTCATGTTAAACTGGCTTGAATTATTGCTTTGAAACAATAACTCCCCATGTGGTTCTAAATCGCGTTTTACGGTATTCTATAACAAACGATATCCTCTACAAGAAACGCCTTCATCTCATGGCTTCTGGACAACCCTTTTATCTACTAGAGATTTACAAACCCTTGGGAGATCTAAGAGATTATCATGCTATTAAATATCTAATGGAATGAAGTCCAGTTTTTTACCTGTTTTTCCTTACATTACAACTTAAGATTATTCTATTCAATTAGACTTCACCCATTGATAAACTAAGTACATTTTTTCTTCGAGTTCAGCTTTCCTAAACTTAATGCAAGCCCCTCTGCATTATCTATTCATAAAAGAGATTCTTTTAATCTACAAAAATATTTTGCTTCTACGAAGATAATGGATTTTGAAAACAATCCCCATTATGTGTTAAATTTTTAAAACCTGCTTTCTCCTCTACTTTCTCTACTCTTACTTTTCTTTACTAAAGAATCTGCAAATGTACACCTACATTTATTTATTGATCCATTCACAAAACGACATTTGTGTATACAACCTTATTCCTCATCCCACCACGGAGGTACTGTCTCCTAATTCATTTCTGATCCAGATAGAGAATAAAGTTGATCCATTACTACTACACACTCCCTCATGACGTCATTACTCCAAATCTATCAATTCTACTAAAAACATCAATCAACAAAGTAATGAACTTTTGACATTTCCAAAAGTACATTATTGACCTAGTACAACTCTAAAACATGTTTTCAATCAAAAACAAATACGCAAAAATACACCCACCTACTACTCAAACCTTCCATTAACCTTTATTCAATAATACCGATCAAACAATAATTATTTTATTTTACGCAAATAGTCTTTTCTAACACGTCAAAACATCATCATCATCAAATTATTAAATGCCTAAAACCCTCTGGACTAATTGGATACACTCTCTCCAGTAAAATACTATCCCTTAAGGGGATTAACTACACAGGAAACGATGTTTCCAGGAAACAAACATCTAGTAATTAAAAAATATATCCAGCTTGTTCTACTTCCTCTGTTAGTCGTATTCTATCGTACTAAATGCACAATACACAAGATGAAAACATTTGACTAAGGTTTCCTATTTTATTTGTTCAAAGGGCTAAGATAAATATTGAACCTTGCTATGGGCAATCTCTCTCTCTTTGATGATGTGAGTGAAGTTGAAAGTTGTTGTTTGCTTTAAAACGTTATTTATTTACTTTACAACAAGCTCAATGTTTATCCCTTTAAATATTTAAATTTACAATGAGGAGCTACAAAGTTTACTTTACTTCTCTACACTTGTTGCTTATTTCTTGGTATTTTGTTTAATTACAAACTGTGCTGGAGAGGGACTTGGTGGGTGTGGTAAGTATATAGGAAGTCCCTTTAAAATCAAGTGAAATATTTAAGCCTCTTTCTACCATTCCAAGGCATTGTGTAAAAAACATAATAGAACCCCCTTGTATCTAAATCCCCTGCGACAATCAAGCTAAAATGTTGTTTTTAAGTTACCTACTCTTCATTGCTTATGAAAACTCTGATTACTTAATTGAGAAAGAGACACAGAAAAGAAAGACTATAAGATGAATTTATTATTTAATTGGAATATAGAGTGATAGCTGAGATAGAAGTAGAAGTAGTAGGGGTTAGTTAAGTTGAAAGGTATCAGTGTGTATGTGATGAGTTAATTGAATTGTCTCCCTGTTCCACCTTCTATTATTAGCCTATGGGAAAATGTGAATTGGGATTTGAATAATTAAACAAAATTCGGCTAAAATCTATTCACCATGATTTCTCTACATTATTGTTGTCCAGTAGTGGTGGTAGTTGTCTCAAGAATCTTCTCTTAAATATTAGATACGTGACATTTACAAAATTTCAACCACTCAAACCTCTCTTTAATTCTTCACCTAGTATTTATCTCTACTTTCAGAGTCGTTCATAAATTGTCACCAAACCCAACCTTATTCAAAGCAGTTCCAAGTAATGGAAAAGTCAGACGTTTTTGGGGTCCTTTTCAACGGTACCGGAGATAGTCAATATACGTAGGGTAAAAAATCCCTTTGCAGTGTTTTACTTCCCAAAATTCAACCCACACGTCTTTGTTTTTGATATACTTCAAAACAAAAGAGACGGGATTAATGGATGGCCCCATTTCATTAATTATTATGAGGAATTCTTTACTTAATTTAGGAGAATTAAATTAAAACCTGGAATTTGAATAGGAAATTAAGGAGGAGTGTGAACATTTGGTTTATGAAGGATCTACACTTAAGTACTAGTTGAATATGAGGATAACTTTCGTAAGGTGTATGCAAATACAAAGTTTAGTTCTGAGCTTTTGAGGTAATTCAGTTGGAAAGTTAGAAACTTGAGTACTTGAAAACCGGTTGGAACCTCTCTTTAAAAAACCAAACGCAAGCATTGAAAACCTTAAGTTTTTCTAAAAAACTGAGCTTTTAAATTCAAGAATTCAAGAATTCAAGAAAACGTTGATACAGGCCTTTCTATTTACATGACAGGATCAAACATGCATTTTTACTTTTATGTAGGCTAGTAATATTCTTATTATGCTCTTTCCAGTTAATCGAATTGTAGTAAAAAAAAAACAACCTATTTATCTCTTTACTGTTACTACTTACTTACTTGGTAGTGACGTGGGTGTGGTCGTCCATCACTTGGCATAAAGTCATGTCCCACATTACATTGCAGTGTTGGATAAAGTATCATGAAAAGCATTCAAGGAGCAGAAACGAGGAAAGAACCACTAATAAATTTGAATAGTAACAATTTGTTACAACTCTAGAGCTGACACATTGACAAAGTTGTAAAATAATTTTACCCCATGGAGACAAAGAGACTGGCCAAAAACGGAATTCCTCTTCAATCCAATGATCCAATAAAAGGGCTTGTCCATAAACCACTTGAAGTAAATCTTCCATCCAAACACTCATTTACACACACATCTACCACAACCTATACTTTCCCCACCCTTTATGAATCTCTCCTAAAACAATACTTCCCTAACAGATGAAGAAATAATGTCAAAACAACACATTCTTTGAAGTGAACATACTCCCCAACTGCATCCTCTTATATATGCAAGCATGATCTGGCTAATAATGACATTGCGAAAACTCAAGGGTGGTAAAGGCTCGTTCATAAATAAAAATAGATCAAAAAATCCGTATGCGGCTAACTCATCGAATCACGAACGTCGAAAAAAAAGTCATCGAAAAAAAAACGTCGAAAGGACAATTAC
>JAQGBU010001006.1:0-16316 GCA_034698605.1 Isotoma decorata
ATCGTGTAGACCCGGGGGAGTTATTTAGGGGGGGGGTTCTATACCGGGAAATACGGTAATTTTCAGGCAAGTTTTGGGGTCATAGGTTATATTGCAAGATGCCCCCAACATCCTTCCGGTACATGTGCGGAGGAAGCCTTTTTAAGGAGACTTTGCATATAATAGGATATAAAGAGTACTCAAGACAGAAATACATAAAAGATCTTTCATCGGGTTCCTTCAATCTTAAACTTTCAACCACCATGCCATACCGATACCAACCTGTCTCCAAAATTCCCCTTTTCATTAACAAGATGCATTCCTATTCCTACTCCTAAAAAGCAACTTACAACCTAAGTCTTTTCAACACCTTTTAGGTGGAGGAAAAATAAAATAATTTACATTTTAAAATAAAACTTTACTCCATATTCTCGGCCAGCAGCAATCACTATCAAACATTAATTTTTAAAAGCCTCATGATCTTCAGATCATCAACCTAATAATTTTTTTGAGCCTTATCACATCATTACATATTATTTATTTGTGTCAATTAAATCTCATCATGAGATGAGTCGTGTGTGGTGGTGTTTGTGTGTGTAAATAAAAGAAAGAGATCCTCCTCAATTATTTCTTTTTATATATATACCAATACACAATATAATAGCACATTGCATTCATTTCATTCATTCATTCATTGAACTTGGTTGAAAATAGAGATTGGCTACCATCACCACCACTTCACACTTGAAGATTTCAGACCCTTCTTCTTCCTAATCCAACTACTCATTTTTATTACTATTGACAACTTGACAAGGGAGAAGAGAAGAGCCCTTGGAAAAACTTTCAAATTGGAAATAATATTTTCGTAGTTGTAAACTGTAAACTGTGGATTAAAAGCGGTGTGTAGGAGCGAAATTTGTAAAATTCTGATCTGAACTGTCTAGAGTCTACAGCAGAAGAGTAGAGAAAGATGTGCCGTCGTGCCACATAGCCAAAGATCAACCACCACCACCAACTAGGATACTAACTGCTGGAAAATAACAAAATTAAAAAGTGAAATCATTATTATCTTTTATCTAAACATAAACAAACTATTGTAAAATACTTCAACTTGTAATTTCAAGTTCAAAGTACTTTTTCTACTCGACACCTGATCAGAATCAAGATTAGAAATGAAATAAAATATTATATAATACTAAAATACACACACACGCGACACAAGACAACAAATACAAAATTATCAATTAATTATATCATCGTCAACGATCAATCAACCCCTACTGACTCTATTTACTGTGTACTGCTCTTTGTATATTTTGTGCTATTACAATAATTATTAAATTATCATCCCCTCATCCCATCATTATCACCACTATATTAGTACCATCGTCATCATCATCAACAACATCTCTATTAAGTAAGTCAACGTAATTCCAACCTTTGACCTTATTTTTTCCACTATGCACTAAGTATTAAGTTTACTCTCATAGTGCATAGAATCACATCATGCTGAAGGCATTTACCTAGTACTCGTACCTACCTATTCACTCTCAGTGTGAAGTTACTTTAGGTCTCTCTGTCATCTATTTACGTGCTCCCTGCCCCTGTGTCATTCTTCCCTTATTCCTGTATTCATATTTTAATAATTTAATAATGTTATACAAAATTTCAAAGCATAGTTTAGCATTATAGATTGACTAGCGAGTCAATTGAGTGTTTGTAATAGTTTGTAGTTAATAGGTACTATATTATGTGAAATGTTATTGTTGACTCTGTTTCTGTGACAGACTTAATACAGAAGAGTCCCATCCCAATTGTGACAAACCCTTGTCACAATTTTAGAAATCTTTATCTTAAATCTGTCAACCCTAGGCTTTGGCTGTCAGTTAGTACACAGAAGTAGTACCAATCACAAGTACCACGTACCAAGTAGTAGAAATAAATAAAGTAATCTCGTTTTTACTTTGTAATTATTACACTACTCTGTTCTATTTCATATTCTGAACAGAAAGGACTGACAGCTAAGGACAACCTTTAAAATTATCATAGCATTTAAAAATATTTTAATTAATTAAGAGTATATTAAAATACAAATCACACAGCAACGAGATTGAGACCGAGGCACAAGAAGACTTGTCATCTTGTCATTAAAATATTTTACTAGATACAAGTTTTTTAGTGAACTCATGACCACCATCACCATCCCTACTACAGAACATTACTACCAGTGTACTAGTTGACTAGTGCAAATATTTTTGCAACTTTTGTAGACACTTCATAGCAGACACAATACAACCGGCAGCTATCTACTGACTGCTGTGGCTGTATCTGTTTGTAGTTTTATTATAACAGTCAAGTCTTCAATATTAGTTCAAGCAAGATATACTACAACATCACACTAGTCTGTTACTCACTGTACATACTTTCATTCAACTTTCAATTCAACTGAATAATTCATTCATCCACATCGATCATCGATTAAAGTCTTCAGCATTGAGTGTCTTCTATTTTGTGAGTGAATTTAGAAGTTAAAAAGACTTAAGGTATTATTAAGAAAGAAGTCTTCAGACATAAGTTGTTAGTAGCTTGGGCCTTGTGTAGACGTAGAGATGTTTTGAGAGTCATTCATGTCTGTTTTGAATAATTAAGAAATGTCTTGTATTTGCACAAGCTCGCATAAATGTGACTCGCAAGTTGATTTTGATGTGAGACACTGTGTGTTTATTTATTGAACGAGGATAAAATTGGCAGCAGTTAAGCATCAGCTGTTATTTTTGTTATTAATCTGTAAGCTAAGGACTAATTGAGTTTTTTTTTGTTTTCTGTAGTTCAAGAGTTACAAGAACACAACGGAACCACCACCTGAGCGTTTCATTCATCTTTTTTTTTTTTTTTACTTGTGCGACGATTTTGCTGTTTGGTGCTGATTTCATCTTATGATGATTTAATAAGACAATTCCATAACACTGTCATTTACCGTTGCCGGTGTTCAAATATTTGACATTTTAGCGAAGTATTTAGTCACCAGTATTCATTGAAAGTAGCATAAAAGTCAAAAAATGGGGTATTGTCAACAAGAACCTTCACCTTCTTTCTTGGATCTCTGGACTGTTTCCAGTAAACTGTGGTTTTAGTCTAATCAATGCACAAATGTAAGTTGGTTTTACTTCAGATTTGAAGTGTTAAGTGTATAGTCTGAATCTAAACACTAAACTTGAATAAAACCAGGAGATTTACTATACCATGTTATGTTGATTTACAGCAGTACGAGAATCTCTTCTGGATAATCTAGATCCGATTCTTACCAAGTAGTCGAATATAGACTGATTTTACGCTGAACTTTACATAGCTGCTGTATAGTACATTAATTAAATACAATAGAAGAATATTTATGATGGGTGACGCAGACAACAACGACTGGGCTGACAAGGCTGAGGAGGAGAGACTTGGAATCATTGCAAAATATGATAAAGGTCGAGAGGAAGGGGCTCAAATTGACGCTTGGGAAGATCCTGGATTTGAGATATACCATGCTACAGACCACTACGGCTTCATTCAGTAAGTTTTTTTGGCATCGCTATTCGTTTTTTAATCAGTCAACAAGATACAAATAGTTGGAAAGACTTTATACTTTACACCCTTAATTCAATGGCCCAAAGCTTTTTCAACTAGGTATTCCTTAATAATCTAATTGGTAAAATAAATTGCAGTGATACACGGTTTCCATTAAAGTTCAACCCTGAAGAAAATAAACGGAGAGAAATTGAAGCAGAGCGTGCAGATAAATGGATTAAAATGTATTTAAATTGGGAAAAGTACAAACACGGAGATAAAATGAGGAAAAGGACTTTCAAGGGAATCCCCAACAAAGTTCGTGGGTTATTCTGGGGACTACTACTTGACCTTCCCACCATTAAGGAACAGCAAAAAGGAAAATACGAGGTATTTTTTCGCAATCTTTATATTATTAATATTTAATAGTATAGTGGCTACTGACTGAGAGAGGTCAGGGACAACCTTTGTGTCTACAATTGATTCTTGAAATCTACGATACGCAATAAAATTTATGTCGTGAAGAAAATGAAACTATTTTCATAGAAAGCTATCTCAAAACGACAACAAAAGGACAACTTAACGTTATTAAAACTAAAACTATTATGCCATAATATTTGAGAGCATAAATTACGGTCCGTCTACCACCCTTATCCTGTTTTCACTTTTCAGAAGCCCAAGCAAATTAGTTAAACTTAAGAATATGAACTTCCTTAAATGGGTGCACATTTGTAAATTTGTAAATACAATTTATCTACCAAAAAGTTGAAATTGTCAGCGCATGTCGTATGCTATACAGTTGTGTAATGAATCTGTAAACATTATTATCATAATAAAGCCACCGTGTATTGTTGCAGGAAATGTACCACTTGGCTCGCAAACATTCCCTTGATGTTCGACAAATCGATCTGGATGTGAACAGGACGTATCGTGATCATATTATGTTTCGAGAAAGATATGGTGTGAAGCAGCGTTCATTATTTAATGTATTATGTGCATACTCAGTGTACAATTCCGAAGTAGGATACTGTCAAGGAATGTCCCAAGTTGCAGCTTTACTACTAGTTTACATGGATGAAGAAGATGCGTTTTGGGGTCTCTCACAGCTTATGACACATGATAAATACGGAATGCATGGTAAGAAAATAAATAATTCTGGTTATTACAAAAGTATTACAAAGTATATCTTTTGAAGTTTAGTTGATTGAAAATAATTTCTTTTTGTGTCTCAGGTTTTTTCATTGCTGGGTTTCCTAAATTGGTCCGATTTCAAGCACATCATGACAAAGTATTGAAGATAATGCTGCCAAAGTTAAAAAAGCATTTTGATAAGCACGGAATAGACGTCGGATTATATACTCTTAAGTGGTTTTTTCAGTGTTTTCTTGACCGAGTCCCTTTTGAGCTTGCCCTTCGATTATGGGACATCTTTCTGATGGATGGGGATAAAGTACTTATATGTGGAGCATACACAATACTCAAAATACATCAGAAACAGTTGCTTGCCAAGAAAAACATGGATGACTTGTTAGATTACATTCAATCTAAAATTCCCAACGATCTTAGTATAGAGAATGACAAAGCTATAGAAACTTATCAAAGATGCTTGGAAGAACTGCACCGCAAGAAATTGGACACTGGTGGTCCTCCTGGGGAAGATGAACTACCGAAGAAGCCATTTGGTCTTCTAGAAAATATTATCAAACCTGTTCCTGTAAGAAAAGAGCCTGTAAAGAATATTACATTGAAACGAGAACAGAAAGCTCAGATGTCTGGAAGCGAAGCCGGAGAGAGTAGATTCGAAGAAGATGAAGAGTTTGATGATATTTCTGAAAAGGCATCTGCATCTCGAGTTACTGTAACATCTGCAGCGTCATCATCTGTGGCTAATTCTCCCCATAATTTCAGTCGCCCACTGTCGAGCGTTTCTAACTTTTCTTACGCTTCTGCAATCGAAGATTACAATAATGCCAACGCTTCTAATAAGTCAACCCCATTAAAAATGAACGGTGTATCCAACAAACACAAAGCAGTGGGTCATGGGGATCTTAATTCCCAAGGAACAAGTGAAATGCTTACGTATGAAGTCAAAACTGAGGAGCATGTTGGAAATGGGTCGGTAGAAACGGTAAACTCTATGGAATTCATCGACAGTCAGTTTGTAGTCAAGGTCAGCGGAAGTGTTAAAGAGAATATATTAGATGGTGACGAAGCAAGTGGAAGCTTACGAAAGCGTAGTCAATATAGTCCAGAAAAAGTTCTGAAAAGTACGAAACCTCTTCCTCCTGTCCGATCTCTAGAATCTAGTTACTCGGCCAGAAATAGTCCTGATACATTTCCATTACAAGAAACTCCAAGTGGCAGAGGTCTTGGGGAAGGGTCACATCATGGAAGATACGATCTAGACGGCAGTATTAAAGAAGGTATCAGTGAATCTAATCCTAGAAAAACTCCAGTACCAAAAAGCCCTCGAATATCATCAAGTTCTGTAACTCCTACTAATGATGGATTATCATCTGTATCCCATTGGCCCTCTTCATCCATAAACATTCCTGGTGGGGAAGCTGTGCGTATACATGTGCCATATAGCAACTCCTCAACTACTACCTCCACAAAACATGACATTTCCACAGGACCTACTGGTAACATACCAACTGCAGGAGCATCTCGACGCAACTTTGATACCCTTAAAAACGACCCAAATCGCATCAAAATAGACATATCTTCCAAATAGCTGCTAATGTAAGATACAACTTTTTAACTGTGAAACTTGACCACCAATGTGGTTAGGTTAAGTTTGAAATCCATTGAGGTATATCCTAAAATCTGATATAATAATTTATTCGGAACGTAGGACACAATATAATGCGCATTGTAGACTGAAGTTGAAGGCTGTCAACACCTTCATTTCGAATATCCTTGACTTTTAAAATGCCACCATAAATCTAAATTCTAGAGGATATAGCTAAGATATCTCAATCCCCATTTCATCAGTAATCTACGTCACTTTTTAGATAGCAAAACCTCAGCAAATTATATTCCAAAATATTTGTACTACAACGATATAAAAACCTCATAAAATCACAATGGTGCTTGTTGCCATCCTAAATCTATTTAACGAATGTTATATATTATGTATTACCTAAAATCATCATATTATTGATTACAAGTCTCACACTGCAATAAGACTCGCTCTATATTTATTTGAAACAATTGTATGCTTGATTTTATGGCAATAAAAATTATACCATAAGAATAAAGTCACAAAACAAATTTCTGATTTTACTTTTTCCAATCAAAATTCAAAAATATCACGAAATTCACCATTAAAGGATAAAAGTTTTGATGTGTCAACAGAAACGGACTGATCAGTATCAGCTTCAATTTCTAAGGTATTCTCAGTGTCAATTTCTGAGGTATCAACAGTTTCACTTTTTTCAATTCCTACAGTATTATCATCATAATCATAACAATCATTTCTGAGAAGAAAAAAACATTTAATATTTTGCTACGTCAGGTCAATTTTCAGTCGTCTTTCAAACCTAGTTAGATTTGGATTGCATTAGGGTTCTTATAAATTGCGTGCTTTTTGAGTACGGCTAAATTGCGTGCTTTTTGAGTACGGCTAAATTGCGTGCTTTTTGAGTACGGCTAAATTGCTCTCTGTTCCGGTCACCGGTTAATCAGATCTTTTTCGTAAAAATGTAGCTCCTGCCTCAGTATATACAGAATAGACTAATGACAATTGAGCAGTCTCTGGCCATTCGTTTTCGTTTTTTGCATGATTTGTACAAACAATTGGAAATCAAATCTTTCTGGCTACTGGGCACAAATCTTTATGGGTACTGGGCACACATCTTTATGGGTACTGGGCACAAATCTTTATGGGTACTGGGCACACATCTTTATGGGTACTGGGCACACATCTTTATGGGTACTGGGCACACATCTTTATGGGTACTGGGCACAAATCTTTATGGGTACTGGGCACAAATCTTTATGGGTACTGGGCACAAATCTTTATGGGTACTGGGCACAAATCTTTATGGGTACTGGATACTGGGTACATATATCTTTCTGGGTGCTGGGTACTGCGTGCAAATCTTTCTGGGTACTGGATACTGGGTACATATATCTTTCTGGGTGCTGGGTACTGCGTGCAAATCTTTCTGGGTACTGGATACTGGGTACAAATATTTCTGGATACTAGGTACTGCGTACAAATCTTTCTGGGTACTGGATACTGGGTACATATCTTTCTGGGTGCTGGGTACTGCGTGCAAATCTTTCTGGCTACTGGGTACTGGGTACAAATCTTTCTGGGTAAATTTGTGAAATAAGTACCGTGATCCTGATATGCAAATGTGGGAGGACTTGAGGACAGACATTAATACTACTGACCGTCATAATCTCATAAAGAACTCAATTTCTACTGAATGGTTAAGGAAACAACTAAATTCTACAGAACTTTAAGGCGGAGTTACATCGAAATAATGAGATATTGACAGCAGGCCCCCTATTTTCTCAAAAGACGTAAACACTTCTAAAATTGACCTAACGTAGCATCAGAAACTAAAACATAAAAAAATTACATCTTGAATGAATGTCCAACTGAGTCCATATGGACATGTTCTGAGTGAAGCTGACCTTCCTCGGATTCATCTTCCAAGTACCTAAGCAAAGAATTCAGTGTTAGTTATGAAACTGTCTGTAGTCTGTACCTGTAAGCAGATTTAAATGAATGACAACAAATTTTGTCAAATAATTTCAACCCTACCCTGGATCGCCCTTTACTGAGCCCGAGTGAAACCGCCCTCCGTCCCCCCTCACTCGATTCATTGCATGTTTGTGACGTGACTCATGCAAATATTTCTAAAATCATAAAACCACCTTTAAAACAGACTCAAATTTATGAAATTAAAAAAATGTAGGTATCATTATTACTGGTCTCTCTTTTGGAATTCTACCATCCGCTTCCAGTCGAGCTCGTGCCTGACGTCGTTTCAAGATTCTGTGATATTGCTTTGCGTTGACGTACAAAGGCTCTTCTTCCAACAACTCTGCCGGAGCTTGTATTGGCATTCGCGTAATTGGTAAGCCCGGAGATTGGACCATCTAAGAGTTTGTGAAATAAATACATCAAAACATGAATTAGAAAATTCTAATACCTAGGAAATCAGACTCAATTAAAGTAGAAGTAGATTCAGTTAACTGTCAGTCATACAATGTTTGCTCCGTTTAGACCCAAATTTTGCGGAATGGTTATAGTGCCTCCAGTCGAAGTCGCAGTTACAGCTCCACTGCCTGAAGGTAACTGAATCGAATTTCCAAGTCCTAGCACTTGATTTATACTTTGAGAAGAATGAGATGAGTTTTGTCCGTCAACAGATACCGGTTGGTAAATAAACGTTTGACCATCCGCGGTTTGTATCAATTGCGTTCCCTAAACGAGATTTGACAAACAGTTAGTTATTGTTTGCAAACAATTTTGGTTCGTAAACACTATCAAAATTTAATTGAGCTCGTCATGCAAGTTTCGCTCACCTGCAAGTTTCCAAAGTTTCCTATAGGAAGAATCTGTATGCCTTGTTGAACATTAGGCTGACTGATAGTTTGTACCACGATCGGTTGCCCATTTCCTGAGCCACCCACGATCTGTTGGAACAATCGACAATCAATTAGAATAAAGTACAAAGTAAGCTTGGCCACTGACAAACAAAATTATCCTCCTGTAGTTCTATACCCACCCACTACCCACAGACAGGCAGTTATACAGTACTCAGTGCAGTAGACTGTAAGAACTACTGAGAATTGCGATAAGATATATACAATCACCTACTTTCAATACTTTTGACTTTGTAACTGTGAACTGATGATTATGGTCACACTGCACTATGACTGTAATTGGTAATACTCACTACACACTAATCTCGAACATTCCCGACGCTTTTTTGGCATTATACATAAAACTCTTAAATCGCAACAAATTGTGTAACATGTAAATGCATAATACCCGTTCACCCTTACCTTCAGATTAGATTCATCCACGTTCATTGTCGGGTTTTTTCCTAAGCCTAATGAATGCGTATTATTTTTTCAATCCGAGTATTTTGCGTTTATTTTAGAAACGATGTGGATAGTCTTCCTTTAGGGTTTTATAGTATGTAATACACTGGAAGGCTCTATCCTCATTAAACAAACACGATGCCAAAGGTCAAAATGCAAAATACCAAATACTGAATACTGTGTACTGACAACTGAATGTACTGCACGGGCTGGAGATTTTTCAATAGTCTATAGTCTCTTCTGTGTTTTGTTGTGTCTTGTCAGTTTTACTCCATGTTGATGTAATGTGTTCCTACCATGTACCACTAACTCCTTCAGCCTTAAATCTCCAAAAAACAAAAACGATTTTCTTTCAAACTTGCAACTTGTTTCAATTTCGCTTGACAACTGTCAACTGTCAATTTCCAGCAGACTGGCAAATCCTCAACTCCAAACTCTAGCTATCATCCACCTCCCTCCCTTCTTCTAAGGTACAAATAGAAAAATATAATGTTCCAATCCAGTAGTTCACGTCACTTCACAGTTGACAATCAACGGCCTTCAATATGTTCCAAATATCAGAACACAGAAGTGAAGTCAACTGAATTTCAACTGTTTACTGTGTAATGCTGAACGTTCAACGTTGTAAAGGTCAGTTTTAAGTCAAAGGGCAATATAACTTTAAATGGATTTAAAACAGAGTAGGGTCAAGTGTATGTATGTCCATGAATGATTTCGTGTGGAGGGTGTTTTACATGCTGTTTTTTTCTTATGGCTCACGGGCTTACTACGTAAGTGTGAGGAGAGGGTCAAGGGTTTTTGGTTTTTCAAGGATAATGGACAATAAAAAAAAACTCTACGAAGCAATCAACGAAATAATCACACACAAAAAGCGACCAACTGAATTCTCTATTAAATTTCTGGTAAGTCAAAATTAGTCAAAATTCTTGAATTCCTTTTATAATTAATATAAGCATGCTTTCTTCTCTTAATAATAATTCGTCAAGTGTAAACAACAACTGGCTATTTAACCTCACCGCACTAGAGAGTCACATGAGTTGATCTGAGGAAGAGAGTGGTTTTACTTTGCCTCTACGTCCTTATGCGTCCTTATGTCTAAAAGGTGCAGTCTTTTTAGCACAAGAACTCAAGCTACTCTTCAATACAAATGGAATCATATGCAACAAGACGGGAAAAAAGCATTGACAGCAGCACCAAAAAGAGGGACACCCTAAAAGAATTCCCTTTTAGTAAGGAAAGTATAAGTAGGCTCTACTCTGCTACTATATATGACTGTCTCTGTCTACGGCCTCTCTATGCAATTGTATGGGTCCATTCACTAATCCCGTTCCTCAATTTGTTACTTAAATTATGCAACCACGACAGAGGTTGTGACTTGAGAGTGCTTAATTATATCCTCCCATTTGAATTTGCCAGCGACTTTAAGGACGGTTGAAGTAACGCTTTTAAGTGATGCTTAGCATTCGGTTCGGTTTCGTTGAACAGAATCCGGTTCGTTGGTTTTCTCCAGAGATGATAGGTTGGTAGGAGGTCGACCATTGTGACGATTTGAATACTCCACAGGGTCAGATTACGGTGTAAGAGCCAGTCTAGGTCACTTGTGTAGTAACACAGTTTGAGCGCTGCGCGCTGTATGGTCAGCTAGAGTTATCCAATATCGTCATGTACTCGAAAGGGTTTCTTCATCGCGTAGATCTGCGACTGCGACCATTCGAACCCTCCATACACTTTTCCCGAGTACAAAGCCAACGAAGTCGATAGAGCCTTAGACTCGAAAAAAGCGTTAGGAGAGCTCAATATCACCATTAGTAGGGCTTTACTGGAGTTATCCAAATCGCCCTTCGTTTAACGTGTTTTCCCGATTTCTACAATCTGCACCCTCTGTTTCCATATTGCCCTTTATTTCAGATGTGTTCCGATTTCCCATCCTTAAATCTCCAGCAACCGAAGACAGTTTAGCATTAATATTAGTTGGCCTTGACCTTAAAGCTTGAAATATGAGAATGCCATTTTTTTGAGAGCTCAGTTGATAGGCCAATAGCCCAAAACTTCAAAATCCACTTACCTAGGTCACCAACGATTCAAAAAGCAATTTCAAAGCTAACCGATTTGAATGCATGAACGTTATTTCATTAGTCATTCTCATACCCAACTTTATCTAAAATCAACAACGCCTGTCGTCTAATATTTATTTATTCAGAGATTTTTGAGTATTTGACTTTCTGAATGATTACAGTATGCCAGGAAAAGGGATATATTTGTTCTTACTGCCGTAGTAGGAAAATTAAGTTTGAAAGTTAGACTTCAACTGTCTTATCTTCAGTCGCATTCAGTTGTCTCAGGTAAATCAGAAACAGAATAGATAAGCCACAGTTGTCACCGTTGTCACACCACACACTTACAATGCCCGCAGCCCTTTTAATCCAAATCTAATGCAACGTTTCATCCCAGCCTTCTTTGTTAGTCTTGTATTATATTTTCTTATCTTGTTAGTCTTATATTTTAAGGTAGTAATAAGTTCAAACTCAGATGACTTGTTAGATTGAAAATTCATTTTATTAAATCATATTCTTTCAACCTACTACGATCTTCTACTTCCAAAATGACACCCTTATACCCAAGCCCAAGTAATAATAAAATTAGCTCCATAGTTTAGAAACGGTTTGATTAAAAACTTGTTAAATTTTTTTTTGAAATCAAACGATAGACTTTTGACTATGGCCAGCAGACACCCAGACCAGCAGAACAGCGCACAATAATATAGTTTCTATTTCTAAATCTAAATATCAATAAATAAAATATGTCATCTCATATTGGAGGAGTATCGAGTGAGCAGAAGTGGATTCAATATAAGAGGAGAGCAACAGGCACTAAATGAATGAGTGCGACGGTCCAACTAAAGATTTTATTTTCTACTGCTGCTGCTCGTGGATTGAATAGTAGACGAGGAGATGATAGAGAGACCCAATAGAGTCAACATGTGACATTCATAGATGATCAGGGCTACCTGATTTGTTTTTCAAAACCCCTACTGCCTTGTGTAGTTGTGTGCCTCTGGCTGCTCCTGCTGCTGCCCGTTAAAAAACTAACTTATGAGCTCTTCTACATTATATTATACTACACACTTTACTTACACACACACACACTCACACAGGCACACACACAATTCACAAAATTACATAGAAAATAGAGAAGTGAACGAGACGAAGGAAGATATTTAGAAGGAGTCAGTAGTAGTAGTAGTTGTAGTAAGTAGTAGAGTAGTAGAAAAGCAGAGAAAAAGAAGATATCTTCTATTTAGGAGATTGAGAATCAGCAAAGTTAACTTGGTCTCTCTTCGTCTTCTCTTCATTCATCTTCAATCTTCTTCCTATTATGTCTCTTCTGCTCCTTTTCTTCATCACAATCACAAATCACAGGAGCAGTCAGTCAGTTGGCCACAAGAGGAAGAGGGATTTATTCGGTTCGGTTGGACCATCATCATCATCATCACCGTCCTTATCATATTCTTTGCAACATTCACAGTTTCGTCATCATAATATTTTTATATTTGCTGACTGAAGGGTCGGAGGGGTTATCAAAAACTACAAATAAGTATCCGTATCTTTCCTTAGGAATACTAACTAGGACGGCAAATCAGCTCAAAAAAGTACACATTAGAAGAGATTTGGATTAGCTTACCTCGCCAGTAGTACTTTGACTCCTTACATTTTAATAAAAACAGTCATTCCTTATGATTAATCAAAACTATTGACAATCCGAGCAATAATAGTATTAATAATAAGGTTTAAAATAGTTTTTTACACTGGGTATGACACAGCCTTCTCAATTTGCAAGTATCAAGAACAACTCTGTCGGGACCTCAAATATTGAATATAATTTTATGACCAGAAACATACCAACTTCACTTTCAACTTTACTTTTTTGTACTACTGCTGAAGACGACAATACACAATACCATGAACTGGTGATGATGACTGAAATATCTAGTAAACATTACTAACCATTTACACTTGATAGAAACATTCTAAGAACAGACGAGAAAAAGAGATTACGGATTATGGTTAATAACATTATTTCAGATTATGGTTAATAATATTATTTCATTCATCAGAAGCTATATATAACTTTAATTTGCATTATTGCATTTTAGTTTTGAATGAAGAAAGGCGAATGGTGTTCAACAAGATATGAATTTATAAGCTCATTGATCGGAGTTAAATTCAGCAGCAAGTTATCATCAGTATAAAGAAAAATATCACAAATTATGATGAAGAAGGGATCATCGTCATCAGTATCTTATTCAACACATTGATTATGCAGTACACAGTAGATACCGAATAATGCAGAATATATGCTAAATTGCTTGTTGGCCAGCGAGAAATTGCAATGAGCAAAAGCAAATAGTCCTCCTTGTACAGATCTTTATAGTTTGAATGTAAAACGGTTTTTGTAGTCAGTCATTCGGTTTGTTACTGCAGTTCAGTTATATCCATGTGAGAGTGAGGAAGTCAAGAGTTTCTCGGAGTATAGAAATAGATGATAAATACCTGTGAAGAGAGCCAAGAAAGTGGAAGACACAGAAAGAGAAGTAGAAACAAGAATCAAAGAGAATCATCACTGATCATTTGAGTGGTGTGTAGTGGTGAGTTGTATGTAGTCCTGGTAGTGTTCGAGCGAGATTGCTCGTCCTGCACCGACAAAGTCTTCATTCAAGAAATTCTTAATTTACCAGAGTTGGTGTTGGATTCATGCTGAAACGGAAGTGATAGCCAGAAAAGGGAGTGAGGGAAGGGCTCGTAAAAGTGGTAAAATTTGCAGTGAATTGGTGGTGGGTGGAGTGATTAAAGCGTCTGAAAAATAACTCAGACTATCGGAAGGCTGAGTATCAGTGTAATAAACGTTAATGAAGGAATAACAATTAAACGAGTTTAAAATCAGCAACTAAAATGACGCTTGGAGGGGCCCACACTCAATCCGAGTCCGTCATGTTGGCCTACAACAAACGCAAGGCTCAACTGGAACGGTGGCGTGAATCGGATACCGAAAGAGAAAGTATTGAGATCAGAAATCGGCCAAAGCGTGTAAAATTTGCGGATAAGTGCATTTTTCAAGCAGCATGTGCGGCGAATGATAAGAATCAAGTGGCTAAAATGATACAAGATGGGTATGACATAAATGCCGTTGATGAAGATGGTATTACTGCATTGCATCAGGTATTTTAATCATTTGCTATTCTAAAATCTGATAGTTCAGGTCATCCTCATCCTAATCTTTGAAATGTCAACGTCTGTTTAAAAAATGTTTTTAAGTTTTATGCATATTCAGCGTTGGGTTCATTTTAGAAAAGTGCAAGATCGTGGATTGTATTCATTGGAAATAATTGTAGCGAACTACCGATAAATATCAATGTGCTCAAACAAGTCGTATTATTTCTGCAGATCGGATTTTCTGATATTATGTTATTTGAGCTATAACCCGATACTGATACCCAATAAATGAAATGTAATCGATCACCATAAAATCCAAATCAAAACAAATATAAATTAAGTACGGCTGTTGGCTGTTGACATTTTAATGACAAGGAATTTATAAATGAATCAATGGAGAATGTTAATAGCTTAAAAAAATATAAATGTGGTGATCTAATTTCCTCGAAGTTCTTATCAATGCAGTACAGTATTCATAATAATAATACTGTCACTTGTAGCTCATAACTAAACTATAACTTGTAGTTTATTAAGACTATCAAATCAAGAAGATACGCGGCCCACACTTTGTATTTGTACTTTAGATGTGGATAAAAATTCTTTAAATTATGTCATCTCATAAAATGTCAAATGACTAAATTAGACACTGGTCATAACTTTTTCTAGTCAGTTAGTCTCTTTGCTGCAGTCTTGTTCTTGCACTGAAGAAATATTACCCCTGGTCGTGTTTAGGTGATTTTACACTGAAAATAGAAATGAAGTCTGCATTTGATAACATTCTGTCTATTTGTTCTCCATGATATTTCATCCCAGGTCTTTTAGATTAAATTTGAGTTAATATGTTGCATAACTTGCAGGAATTACAATTACGAATGATTAGATAGGTTAGAGAAATATCAACACTATCAACATCAACAGTCATGTCATCAAGTCAACACTGCTTGGCATGCACCAGTAATTAATACTTGTATCAAATATAACATCCAATTTTTACGACTTTCATATTTGCAGTCAAGAATATGTCTATAAGGAAGGATGTGTTTTTAATTCCAATGAGGTTATTACTCTTGGTCCGTGATCCCATTGATTAACTTGTCAAAATTCATAAAGTGCAATTAGTCACGTCAAAATACTCATGCTTTCCTTGTAAAGTTGTTTCTCATTTTAACTCATGCTCTTGTTGACTACAATTTCTGGGAATTAGTGTTATGGTGTTTGTCTAATTAAGCTGTTTTATTATAAATAAGGAAAATGAGTCAAGAATTAGTATTGATAAAATGTTTATATTTAAGATTTAACTTCATGTTGCATGTGTTTACTTGGAAAAGAACGACACTTCATTTTAATTTCCATTATATTCGATGGTTATATGCGGGGGTGCAGAATCTTTGGTACCCTGGTACCGGCGGTAACCGGGAATACGGGGGTGAATTAATGGCAATCCGGGAATTGAAGAGCTTTTTTTTTTTTTTTTTTGCTCTTCAAAAAATTAATTTCGGGAGCGACATA
>JAQGBU010001007.1:0-16288 GCA_034698605.1 Isotoma decorata
CAAAAATTTCTTATAATTTTAGATGTAAAATCTTAAAATTACTTTTTTCTATGTTCTATACACTAAACTATATTTTTTGGATGGGGCTATATTCCGGGGGGGATGTTATTTTTTCAAACCAGTCGCTAGACCTGGGGAGTTATTTAGGGGGGGCTCTAAATCGCGTTTTACGGTAATTTTATCCATAAGTAGTAAAACCTTGACCATTTTATGCCGCACTCACGATTTTTCCTTGTTTTAATATAAATTTCTGTTTTTAGGGTTTGTAGGTTAGGGTTGGTACTTGATTTCCATTCATATATATTTAAAGTGTTTAACCCATCAACTGTTAAACAACATACATTTTTTCCTATCAAACAATCTTTTTACCAATGCAAAGGTCAAATCCGAATGATTAATGGTGGGACTATAATAATCTCTGAGAGTATATTCTAATTGAGGTGATGGTGTGCATACATTTAGTGGCGAAACCATGATGGCCCAGGGGGATCGCCGAGTTTACCGAGGACTGGGGCATATCCCAGTTTTACAACTTGTCACCTGTTACGGCGTCCCATAAATGTCCCGGTTTCTGATAAGCATTCCGGTTTTTAATTTAAGTTTTCAAACCATACTTCCAAAAGACTAAAAATCTTCTATTTAGGCAAACAGTTGTATTATCGCTATTACTCATCAGTATCAGTCATCAGGTCATCACATGCTATTAAATGTAGGTATATTATCATTCCTAACCTAATATGATATTACGAATAGAAATTATTATTCCTGATATACTGCGTATAGATATATTATTCTATAAATCACTGTTGTCCATTTTAGTTAGACTTCTGTACAGGTTTTACGAATTTTAAGACCTTTGTAAAGGGCCATAACTAAAAAAACTAGGTAGAAAGTGATGATATTTGCTTGATAATTGATAATAGTATTAATATGAATGACGAATAAGTGTAGAATTTTAACTTGAAGACATTATTAAAGGGAAATATATTTTTTTGGCTTATTGACTGTTTATATTATTTTTTGGCTTTAGCATATTGTGAAATTGACGAAATTGTGGCTATGATCAGATCCGATGATGTATTGCGAATTCAGATGGTTCGTTTCTTAACAAAATCAACGATAGCAGTACTCAATCCAATTAAAAGAGAACTTCAAAGTGGTGGAAGTACTGGAATTCTGCATGACCAAGAGGTTCTAGAAGCGATCTCTTCAGCATTTGCAGCTTTGACTAATTTCTTCGGCGTGGATTCCAAAATGGCTTGTGATATTTCCACATTCACTGACCTCATTCAGTTTTTATATCCTTTTTGGATCAGTCGTATTTATGATCCCTGGGAAGCTCTTCCCTATGGATGTTTGATAAATATCACTAGGAATGCTGCGAAATGTTCCCATTTTTTAAATTCTGGGCATCTGAAGGTTCAAGACCTGGTAAAAAGATCAACAGAAGTTGACGAACTATCACCTCAATTCCCCTGTTTGATGGATGTTTTACTCAACCTCTCACAAGTTCACGAAGGGCGAATGTATGAGTTTTCTGTTTTATGATTGCTAAATCTTATTAAAATATTTTACAAGTCTTATTCGACCAAGGAAAATTGAAGTTTGCTTGACTGATAATGGCCATTCCCGTTGCAGTATACCTGATTGGAGACATTTTTTTTCTTAATTTTCTAGGCAATTCTTTGATCGGGAAAATGAAGTTTTAGAAAAGGTTGTTCTGAGAATTAAGCCTTCATACCCAATCAGGATTCGACTAGCCGTTGCTGGGATATTAAAAAATCTAGCATTCGAAGATGGTAATTGAGATACTTCGTTTGTATAATAAAGCAGGTTATTGATTTTAAAATTTTAACTCTCAGCTGATGATTGCTCAAATTTTTAGAATCGCATCATATTCTGGTGGATGAGAGTCTAGATTTTCTATCGTATGCTTTACGACCACTAGTGGGGAACGGACAATACGATGAAGAAGACTTGAACAGTTTACCAGCGCTGACATTTGGGGATTTAATTGACAACCCTGAACTAGAAAGGGATGAAAACCCTGAAGTGCGACACCGAACTATCGAATTTTTATTTAGGGTCAGTAAGGTCATAATCTTGTATCAAGATGCAATAATATTCTAAAATTAAATTAGCATTCTATTGACATCATTTACAAAAATGTGTATAAGTATTTATTGTGTATCTTGTTTAACAGCTATGTTCTGACCGGAAAACTCGCGAATCCTTGCGTAGTCAGAATGTTTACTGTATATTGCGAGAATATCACAAATGGGAAACTGATAAAGAATTGATTGAACTTACTGAACAAGTTGTCAATCTATTGATTCAGTACGTACCTTAACCTTTGTTTATCATTCATAAAGAATAAGTGTACACAGAGTTAATGAAATTACTTTTTTCTGTTCATCTACAGAAATGAGGAGGAAATTGGAGTCGACAGTTTATCAAAATTGAACATCGAAAATTTAAATGCGGATGCACAGGACAAACTTTAAATTTAAAACACATGACCAATTAATTTGTTACAAAAGATATGGTTATTTTTTGTTACAAGATAAAATATTATCATCAGTTTTACATCTCACATAATGGATGTAATACAAAATAAAATGCTTTTACAATTTAATTAATAATAATAATTGATAAACATAATTACTTTTTATTGCTTAATATTTACAAGTCTTATTCACTAATATCAACCTGAACGTGCTGTTATGTCATAATTCATAAATCAATAGTCATATCATGGCAAATATCCTAGTGAAGCTTCAAAATCTAAAGATGCTGCCGAATCCTCTGTATTTTGAATTGAATCAAAGTTTTCTGAAGCCAAATCTGGAACTACATTTGTCGTTTGTTCCAATTTCAAATCAGTAAACATGGCTGCGATTTCTGCTGTTTTCTTCATAGAAAGCACTTTCTCAGGACCATCATCTTCATCTTCCGCTTCCGCTTCGTTCCCGTCTTCTTGTTCGTTTTCTTCGTCATTGCAATCATCTTCCATTATATCTAAAAGATTCCTGTGCAAGCTTGTACGGCTCTTCTTTCCGTCTCCGTGTTCTATTCGGCTATGATAACCATGAGAATCCTTATATACAACACGCGTCGATGGGTTTGACCCAGTAATTAAAAGGACTTTGTCTCGTTGGTGTCTGCTCTTCATTTCCAACTTTTCATCTGCTGATGATTGCTGTGATACAAAATTAGAAATTAGAAATTGTAATTTTCAAGAAAATTAATTTAAAGTTGTGAAGACTTTTGAATTAGACATTGCATTGGTCGGATTTGGATGCTGATGACAATACTTACGAATTATAAATTAAAAGAAGTTTAATGTAAAAGTGAAACCAAGAGTTAAATGATTTCAGTTTTGCCAACATCTGTATGGTACTACAAGAATAAATGATGTTAGATATTAGGTATCGGATGGATTCAAAACGTTTGCAAATTGTAATCCATCCGATCAATGCAATGTACCTTGTTAACATTTACGATGAATATTCAAACATCTCAGCTGAAATTAACCGGTCGAGCGTCAAGAGCTAATTTTAAGAGATTTTTAAATACAAAGACAAAGACATAATGTTAAGCTAGTATATGGTGGGCTAAATAAGTCTGAATGGCATGTAGGCGTTTAAAAAGGAAAATCCGGTATTCAACAAAATTGAAACGCAATGGTATAGGCATAAAATATTATTGTATTGAATGTACAAGGTAGGTAAAAGTGTGCATCTGTACATTTACTGTACACCGTACGTTATTCATTTGTCATTTTTAGTTATTTCTATTCATGAAAAGGTGTTTGGGGAAATTGAGACATAATCTAGATCATGGCTGGGGAAATACGAGACAATGCATAGCTCACCAGGTAGGTTGAAGAGTGATTTTTGCTTCCATTTGGAGTACTGCGTACACTGGAACCATTATTGCCTTGTGAATTGATAGCGTCTTCAAAATGAACCATAGCACTTGTGGTCTGAATCGCACCTTTATGATTCGTAGTTGAAGGTGACAAACTATAGGACAACCGTTTAGATGGAAGATACGAAAGTATTTCTACAGATCTTGTTGAAACTGTTTTTGCATTTGAAGATGAGCTTGTTTCTTGCGGTTGATTGAAAGGTTCTAGATCATACGAGTTCGTATCTGTATCTGAAGTTTCAGTATCCAAATTAATATTGTAAATTTTTAATCCATTAGATTTGACTCTTTGCAAAGAGCAGTAGCACTTCTCACTTTCTGCACAGCTATCTGTATCATAGCCACAAAGCTTTCTTTGCTTCTCTCCACAGCTTCCAACATGTTGAATAGGACTGGAAGTGGCAGTATTTGCTGAAGATACAGCAGTTGGGGGTGTCAAACCATTTATTTTTATGTTATTATGTTTTGAAGGAAGTGAACAGTAGCATTTATCAGAGCATTTTTCGCAAAGACATCCACTACAAAAGGACATAAAGGGCTCTTCATCTTTAGGCTTTTTCAGAATAACCTTTTTTGGAGCAGGTAGAGGATGGCTCGACGGCTTGTGCAGTGGTACATTGGATTTGTTAGCAAATCTCTTAGAAGATGAATTAGTTTTGCTTGAGGTGATTTTAGAAAATGATTTCAGAAGATGATTAAGAAATTGGGAATTATCATCAGAGGCCTCACCCCCTGATGAAGAGGTATGTTTGTTTGCTGATTTCTTTCTGATATAAAATTGCTGATGTTTTTTCATGGCTTGTTTACTTTTCTGGTATAACTGGTCTTGAGTTAGAGTTAGAGCTATTTTTAGGATGAGTTCTTGGTAAGAAGGCTTTAGGTCATTGAAGGACATGCCTCCTGGGTTTATTATACGGTCTAAAACTTGGTCAACCGATTCATTTACCGAGTCGGCTGAAGAAGTTTCATCAGGAGTTGAAATCTGAACTCGTTTCTTTACCTTACTCTGATAATTCCCTTTGAAGGATTTACGTCTGTGGGGCATCTTGAGAAGGATTGAATCGTCTGAGTTGTAACGTTTCAGATTTCCTGAAGGTATCTCAGAAGGTCTTTTCTTCCTTCTTGGGGGTCTAATAGGTGCAACTGATTCGGAATCAGAGAAAACAACTCTGTGCTCCTGCTTATCTTCAACACCGGAGGATGAAGATGGTCCACTTGTGGCAACAGTGACTCCACTGCTACTTCCGCACATATTATCATGAGCACTTATATCATTCACCACTCCCGTAGAGGAAGCCGAGCTGCAAGAGCGATTTTGGTTTGGTGAACTATGAACTGCTGAGGGCGATGTGCGATTCAAACTGCCATAGCCACTTTCTCCTTCTTTGTTTCCTGATCTCATTTTGTCAACTAATGATTGATACAAATTAGCTGCCACCACAATAGCATCTTCTGCACACTTACATGCAAATGCATGACAGTCTAGACTGAAAGACGCTTCCCTCATTACACATGCAAATAAAGGTGGATTTTTAAAACCCTTTTTTGATCCAGTCAAACAGCCTAGGTATACCCTAGCCAGATCTGGATCCATCCGTCCAAATAGTCTACTCTTGTCTTGCCCCTCCTAATTAATAAGCCAGAAAGAAAATAAAAAATGAACAAATTATAAAAGCTGGTAAATTATTTAGACAGAAGTATTTTGCTATTATGATTTTATGATACAATAAATTGATTAAAATTGAAAAATATTAGCAATAGGTTTCCGCAATGTTTGTTAAGCCAAGACTAGTTAGCGTGAAGGATGAACTTACCGGATCACTAATTAGAGGCATAAATGCACACTCCGTTGGAATTGGTTCTCCTCGAGCCACAAATTTAATTGCAGCCCAAACAGCTATAGTTGTAAAAGGATTGACCAGGCGTATCTTTGGGGCTTCAAATCGTAGACCATCTGAAGTTATGGCCAATTGCCCTGACATAACATTTTTCCCTGCTAGGAAATCCATGTAGAGATTTTTCAAAGGAGTTTGTAAATCTTGTAAAGATGTTGTATTTCCTTCCACAGGCACACTTCCTAAGTACTCGACAGGAAATTGTAGAATTCCTCCAGGTGCACTTCGAACCAACCCAAAAGATTTATCATCCGTAGAAACTGGCGACTCTCCATAATTTCCATTTCGCCACATATTGGTACTAATGTTATTACTGGTGTTATTATTATTATTAATAATATGATGGGTATTCAACGGGCTCAAATGGTTATCAATATTATTGTTGTTGCTGTTGTTAATTTCATTGCCACTTAATGATGAAGATGTAATGAGAATGCTTTGAGGTTGAGAAATCTCACTGTCCGCATCACAAGTGATCCTGACACTACTGATGTTAGCAGAAGATGGTGGACGATTTCGCTTAGCTTTGACACTGCTGTGATTCAACGAGTCTGTGATGATTGAGCACTTGTCAGTAATTCGAGAGTAAGAATCATCGTCATCTTCATCATCATTATCAGAAGTGCCAATGGGGTTGTTACAAGTCTCCTCACGAATTGTTGCAGGGGTGACAGCAATAGATTGAGACCCCTCGGAAGGGGTCACACTGCTCCCATTAATGCGTATAGTAAACGGCTCCACATTTGGATGAAATGGACTGAGACGAGATTGTCGTCCAAAAAGACTGTCTATTCGTTGCTTATAAGCTGCACTCCGTTCACTTATTGAATGCTGACTACTCAGGGAAAAGTTGCTGGTGAAAGAAGCTTCTTCTACTGAATGTGATCCTTCAACAACTGTGGACACAAACCGCTGTCCGTCTTCTAATGTTTGTTGAAGAATTATTACCATCTACGAATCAACATTGCATTAAGAAAAAATCAAGTACTGCATCTAAACTCCTCTTTTTTTTATTTATTTAGTCCTACTTAAGTTATACCGAATGCCTTCATACCAACCTAGAATATAAATTAAATTCAGTATATTGCTTTTGAAAATAGCAATAGCAATAAATATAAGCTTGGGTGGATTTCTTGTCCCGTGGTTTCATGGGAAATATTATTTCTTACAAACAAATACCACGGTTTATTATGAGTCACAGTCACCGAGCAACTGGCAGCTCATCTTTAAAACAAACTGAGTAATAGCCAGTGATCATGATCATGGTGATGTTTACACAAAAATAAACCAGATTTACCTTTTTAGAAAGAATTGTTATTTATTATGACATTATACGAGATTGTATACAATCAAAAAGTGATCATCTCATGAAATTCATATACCAAGTAAAGATTTAAAGACTAACAGATGTCTGACTGTTTTGGGGATAAGGATTGTAATGTTTTCCACCATGCTATGTTTAGTTCAGCAGCTTCATTTATACAATAATAATAATAATAATAATAATAATATGAATGTAACACAGCAGTTAGTAAAGCAGTAATAGAGTTAGCTTTACACAGTAATCTCAAAGCCTCAGTGTTACTAACGGGTCTTTTTATGGCTCATAGGGTTGCAAAGGAGGAAGTTATTCTTGGATCTCAAAAACTAGATCCTCATCAATCCTCATGCATTCCAGTGTTAAAATAATTTCAAACTTTAAGAAATTCCCTTATCTGATATAGTAAGCTAAGTATTGTTCAATCATCACTTTTGAGCATTTTATTATGTATTTTCAGTGACATATGTTGCCTTAACTGCTCTACCGTAAACACTTGCTTTACCATCACCTTACCTTGCATGCATCCTAACTCAACTAAATAAAAATGGGATAATCTGAAGAATCGCCTACTTGTACAGTATTACAGATATCTCATCTTTAGTTTTCTAGACAAAATCCAACTGAGTCAGGTTTATTTACGATTTACCACCTCGTAACTAGACAGAGTTAATTCTAAGACAAAAAAATGCTTCAACACTTGCCTCATTCAATTCTTTTCTATTGAGTTATATCTCCTAGTTAATTTATCTTGATATGTTTTGGCATGAAAATGTCTTGTTTAGGGTTTGATATTAGATTTTTTAGAATCTAGATCGTCTTATTGAATAACTTACACAAGTTATTATTAGGAATAGACTTTAGAAAATTTGATTCATTCAAAGAGGCATGTTATACATTCTAGCAGATTATCTAGATATGCTAGAGGCTAGAGATGCGATGCGACTAATCTCAATTAATGCTTATAATAAATGAGGTAAATATACCACTGCTTTGATAATTGTTTGTATTTCATTGGGAAGTGTTTTTAGACTTGTTTCAGTTTTTTTTACTCAAAGAAAGTACAATTAAATTACGTACTAGTTTTGAAAATAAATTGGCCGATTTACTTTTAATTCAGATGAAACTTGAAATAATAGAAGCAACTTGAAATGTGACGCATAAGGAATTGTACCTGTAAAAAGTAAAGCCAAAAATAACAGATTAATAGAATGGGGAAATGTAATTAAATGAGTGCTGTGGCTTTGTTAATAATTGAATAGCAATAAGAACCTATGTAAGATTTATTTAATGATTCTCTCATTATATCTGATATTTAATAATATACTATGTATTTCTATATTGTTGAAAGCTAATAATAAGTAATGATTGAAAGAAAGCAAATGTCTCATTGCAGATTCCACACTCTTGTAGTTATTGTTGCGTTATTTTGAGCTAAATATTATCCGAATACAGAACCCAAATCAAAATCTCATTTAAGATTTTTTGTCGCTGTTCACAATCTAAAATGTTATAAAAACTCGTAACTTATTTTCAGAAACGAGCTTAATGATATTCTGTTTTAACTCAATTACTGTATTTATAAATACACAATTTTTGGTAAAAGTATAAATTAAAACTAAAACCTTCGGAATTGATAAGGATAAGTAGGAAAAGAATATAAATAAGACTAATACTCAAAGAAGTTCGTAGTGTAAGTTTAAGCTCAAATCTATTGATAAGCTGCCAATTCGCAATGCTTGTGCCGATTGCCTTTGAATGCTTCAATAATTAGCGTGAAACCATGACTAATTGTAAGAACAAGAAGGTGATAATAATATTATTATTATTTATTTCCCTATGCTGCTGTTCCCTTTTCAGAAACTAGCCTGTGTATAATACATCTTTGCACCTGCTAAATAATCTTGGTTTGGAATGTGGATACAGAGTTCTACACAGATGTTGTCTATTTTGAGGAAATAAAATTTCACTAAAAATTGTTTCAATAATAATAATAGAAAAGTTGAGTTTTTTTGTCATTGTTAGTAGGCATTTGTTGAATTTAGATTTAGGTGTCATTGGAATTTTTCTGTCACCTCATTTCTACTAAATGAATGCATGCTTTCATACGTGGAATTATTGACATTATTTCAAATCTGTTCTATATTATATATTGTCATTGTCATGAAAAAATACTAAACTCTAATGTAAATAAGCAAATAAACTTCATACTTTGTATCGTATCATGGCCATTATTGCTTGGCAGTTAAGCTTGTTGCATTTTTAGGTAAAATATGAGTTTACAGGAATGGGAAAAATGAATTTTCACTTATTTTCACTTAATTGACCTTAATTTATTGATTGCAGTTGCAGATTGATCATTTAAATCTTCGTTCCGGGGGAATCAGTTGGTTTAATATTATTGAATAATAATAGCACTTTTTGACCTTTTGAAGCAAAATAAATGAAAAGTAAATCGTACTTGTACAAATTTATGAAATGTACACTACTACGATGCAATCAGCTTTTGACTGCTTTTGAAACTCCTTTTTGCTTACTAATTGTCTTTTACTTTTCTAATAAAATGTAAATCTGATGCATTTTTTAACAAACGCTTTCCCGTAGTTTTTATAACTTTTCAGAACATAAATTTACATAAGGTCTTTCTAAAATTTAACGTTAAGTTTCTTATTCGATGCCATAACCAAGTTTACAATGTTGTAATTTGACTAAGAATAAAACAGGACTTAAGTTAAAACTGAAGTAAAAGTTTCTTTGGTTTCACTAACAGTAACGGAATATCATGTGCGTTGTTAAATTACTTTACGGAAATAATCCTTTGCCCACCAGCAGAGAACTTCAATTTGCATCTTTGCATACTATGTCCTTCGCGTGTAAAAAATAAAATTAAAAATTCGAATCCTAATAAATTATACTTTTGGTAATTTTCCCTCGACGACCCTTGAGATGCACTTACGTTAATAAAAATATGCCTCCCCTACCGGCTGCCTATCTTCAATTCAATTCATTTTTAGTTGCAATAAATGACAAATTAATGAGATTTTTTACTACTGCAAATTGTTTCCTGTACTTTCTGTTGTACTTATTCTACCACATTTAAGTATCTTCTTAAATTTTACAAGCATCATGTAGTGTACAAGTTGGCAAACTATTAGAAATAGCACAAAATTAAGCAATGGAATAGAATCACGCAATAATTATTAAATTAAATTTAAAAAATAAAACAAAAAGAAAGTAGTTGGACCATGAAAATACCAAGTGCATAAAATGACCGTTGCTTTTTTAAATGAAAAACTACTGCTAACCATTGATACAGTACAATGTGCAATGCAGTATAAAATTCGAATATAATTTTATATTTTAAATCGAATAATTAGAGGTCAATAACCATGATGAGTGCACTCAGTCAGAGTCAGTCAGAGTGCATGCACAGGGACTAAGAAGTTGTTACTTATCAACCACGTTGTTTAAAAGAAACCTGAAGACGTTAAAAACTAATCTTATCATTTAACAACCTAGCTGTATATTATTACGTTACACATTTGATAACATTGGTTTTTTTGTTATTCTTTCATTTCATTATACGTATATTACTTATTCGTACTATGTATGATGCTTATTAGAAGGGTGGTAGTTTTTAATGTAATCCCGTTTCTTCGGTTCCCTTAACATATTTTTATAATTTAAAATGAAACACACGAATGAAGGGTTTTTTAAGAACTGAACCTACCTAATAATCGTTTTTACTGTTTTAATATATGTATAATATTTAGAACAGAGTGAAATTGTGGTTTTTATGTGTTGTTTTATGATTTATCCTTCGCGTTGAGATGTCTAATTAAGAATGAGTAGATGATAAAAGTAGTTAACGATCCCAGGAACTTGATTTTGTGTTTTTGTACTAAAACTTGGGATATGGTTCAACATTCAAGCTGATAGGGTTAACAATAACTCAGAATAAATGTTGAATTTGGATAAGAGATTTGTGACAGTCGGATGATGCCATAGTATGACTTACCGAGTAATATTATCATTTTCTGCCAATCTCATTTCCTCCAGTTTGTTCTATATAAACAGGCTTTTTATCGTCTAATTTGCTGCTACTACTGACTGTTTTAAGATTTTTATTGTTGGACATAGAATACATGCAATGTCTGCTTAATTTATACCAAATTATGATAGAATACAAACAGCAAAAAAATTACACATAGTACTAGCATTATACTATATTTAGTTAGTGTTAACGTAAAACTATGTAGGAAACTCTTACGTACCAGTACAATTATTCCGTTATCCCGCATTAGGGAAGGCGTCAAGCCATTAAGAGATAAAATTAAAAACTGCAGGATTTTAAAAATTACTCTTAAGTAGAAGATATTAAGCGTAATAATATGAGAACTTAGTTTTGGCATTAATGACGGGTAGTCTATTTTATTATTATCCTTGTATTTAATGAACTAAAGAATAGTAGAAAACTGATAAGATTTCTTTTTAAACGTAATAATATTCGCAAGGCAGCATTAAAAATGTTACAAATTACTCAAACGGTCATTAAATTCAGTGTATTTTTATAATCCAAAGGTGTGAAAACAGAACTTCTATGTTATTATCATTATTAGTGATTCTTCAAGTATAAAACTAAAGTAGTTGTCAGTAGGTAATTGTGATAGAAAAAACGGGTTGTGTTTCTTTCATTACATTTTATTATAAAAACTGCAGAAAAATACAGACAGTCCAATTTCTTACAATTTCATGATGCATTTTGTTGCCAGTGTAGGCAGCTATGCGTCTGCAAACTAAATATTATATTAAAACTGTATAATACTTTAGACTGTCTGTCACGGGAAACGATTAGGTCAGAAGGGCTTTAGTGAATAAAAGAAGTCTTCACCTCATAAATGTAATGCTATAATATTACAAAATGTTAATTACAGAGAAGATGTATTTAGATTGCGTGATGACAGTAAAATAGATCATGGCTTCCTCTAGAATTTGGACATTTTACGCACGGAAAGCCTAGTAATCATTTCATAACACAATATAAATCTTTTCAGTGTACTCCGACTAACCTACCATCAAAATTATTGTCAAGTAGGAAGATCTAATAAAAAAAATCTGAATTACATACCTGGCGTAAAGAAAAAATTATAATTTTGAAGTTATGCAACACAATGGTTGAACAATGGTAACTGAGTCAAAATCAGAAAGTTTCTGGGAAAAAAGTTTATTTTCTTCTGATATGAGGTTACATTCTTCACTGGTAATTTCACATTTTTCCGTCCCCATCAATTTACCAATTTCATAAGCTTTTTATTTCAACTCTGAAAATTTTATGCGTATATAATTACCTTGTGATTGGCGATTCGCCGTTTGAAATGGCAGTATTTCAAGCCTTTTTTGTCCAGGTATTTCAAAACCAAGAAGAAATGACAAAAACGGAATCCTTTCAAATATGCCTAAGTACTTGATACTTGCAACTGCTGAGTAGTTATTGATATGATAACTATGTTAAATCTGTCCACGAAAGCATTTTAAAACTTAAAATATCACTTTGAGTCACAAATCAAATCGAAATCACTGATTGCCCCCTTGCTTCTAGAGTTAAATGAATCCACCACCATGGACGATAGAAAACAATAAACTAAACATACATTTGTAGGGTTACCTAACCAAGCCACTTGGATGGGTGCTGCTGATAATCTGTAAAAATAATCACGGTTTAGCAGCAGCCACCTTGGTATTGAAAATTTAGTAATTTTCGAAATGTAGTGATAATATTTAAGCTTGGCTGACGTTCGTGGTTTAACTTCTTTTGAATGTAACAAATTTTAAAATCGATTATAGATTAGACACGAATGCACCCTTAGAATATATTTACATTAAATAATTATCAAGTTAATATCGCGTGCTTCTGTGGCTCTTGTGTCTTTAGGAGAGGACAACTTGAGAATGGATCTTTTGCGGTTAACCTCAGATGAGAATGAAACAACAATATATTGTTATAATGGATTAAGATAAATTTTTACTATGAGAGTTGGAGAACTCATTGTTTCCAATGTGTGTGCTAGAAGAAAGCACTGAGCTATGTTTTGCTACACATTTACAATTGTACTTCAGTCTTGAGTTAATACTAAAAGTGTTTTAACGTTATTAAAGCCCCTATGGCTCTATACCGGCCTGGGTCTTGGACGACTATGATATAATTTATAAATACAATAGTAATAAGATTATCATTATCAACTTTTTGAGAAGTCAGGTAGTAACCACAACTTTAAAAAGATATTTCATGAATGGATTTTCATGTTGTACTAATTCTGGCCAAGTTAAGCGAAGGAGTGCAAAAGTCTGCTTTATCCTGTATCGATGTACCTATTTCCTTATGTCATACTCATATGTGCCTTTAATAGCAATAATAAATACTAACTTCAGTTGGATTAGTTTATTTTAAGTTAGTTGCATTAGAAGAAGTATAGGAGTATGCAGCATGTATCATTGTATCATAAATCTTGACTATGAAATAGGGGTGGCCACATTGCTTCATGATAATGATGATGAGTGGAGAAGTATCTCATCTTCATCATTATGATTACTATTAAAAGTTTACAAGTAAAAGAGTTAATCTGAAGTTGGTAAAATGCAGTATCAAAGTATAAAGCACTTTACAGCCCCTCAAAATGAAACGAAGAACCTCTTGGACGGTTTTATCGTTCCGGTCGCCGAATTTTATACCATTTTAACTATTTATGTTGTTACAATCAGAATCAGTAATACTACCTACAGCTACCCACTCAAGTCAAGCCAACCGGTGAGCTTGGGCATTTATTATATTTAAACTTTTAAACTTCTGCAGAAACATAACAATAGATTGCTATTTTTTTAAAGAAAAACCACGAAACAGAAGAGCTCAGCTAGTTAAGCTAGCCTAAGTTAACTAAGTTTTACCCGTTGCGTTGGTTTACAGTAATACAAATTCAAGAAAAATTATCGTAATTCAGTTGAACAGTTTTTTGCTAATAATACTACTAATGCTAATGTGAGAAACGCTTAAAAGGATTAGATTGGATGAATTTACTGTAAAATGAAGTTAAGTAAACTCTTTAACTTAGTTTAGGAATTCTTTTGTTCAATAACTGATTCTGAGAGTCCTTTGTTCCTTAATTTCTCTCAGGCTCTGTTGTTGTATTTTTTCAGAGAGTTTGATGAATTTTGTTCTTTTCTGCTTCTCTCTCTTTGGGACTCTTTAACATCTCTCTTTTTGTAAACCTACCTCAGTGACTTAAAAATAAATGCATCTCTGGTATTGTGCTAGCAAGTCAACCCTTCTGTTGAAATTTTGTCAGGAGCATGGTGGACAAATAAGGGGCAATTGTGACAAAAAGAGAATTTAGCAAAAGATGGGCAGACAGAGATGTTGAGAGAATAATACTAATTGTTTTAGATTTTACACTTTTCTACATTTAAATTGAAGAAAAAGGCCAACAACTAAATCTCGTGAAGGCGTTGCGCGTTGATGATTATAGAATTCAAACTCGAAAAGCTATGGGAGGGGACTGAGATACTATTCCTATTATTTATTTATTACCGAATCAAGTTTATTATTTCAATGTAATATTGTTATAACTGTCAACCCTAATACAACAGTATGAAGCCTAGCTTATATTTGAAATCATTTTGTTTACCCTTTTTCAAGTTGTTTTGGTTTATTCCTGAACAAATTAAAAGGTTTCATACGATGCACAGTATCATTGTGCATGAATTTATCTCCACTTAACTTTTCCATTTCATTATGTATCGACTTTTTAAAAACTTTGTTAAAATTTGGTCACACAAAGATTAAGGAAAAAGTCAAGTCAATAGTTTAGGAGTAGAGACACCCATGAATGCACTTTTATTCTATTCAGTGTTCACTATCAGAAAGTTTTATATGTCACAGTTTGAGGAAAGTAGTAGTTATCAAGGAAGTGTCATTGCTAAAATACACAATTGAAGGAAGGGCTTAAAGTTTTAATGCAAGTCGCAACAACTCTTAACTAATTATTTTATATCTTCACGTTCTCCTCGTTTCATTTAATATACCTAGTTTAATTGAATTCCTTGGATCCATTTGAAATGTAGTCATTCAAATAAATTACACAAACCTCAAAAAAATGCTAATATTGTATTACAAGAAAGCCAAACTAATTCATTTTAAATGATATAAACCAAGATTTAGTAAATTAAGGGCATTATTTTTGTTTAAATTCTAGTGTAAATTCTGAATTTGAAGATTGTACGTATACGCCATATCGAAAATGAATGATAAGATATGAGAGATAAATTGTACGCGTTGAACATACATTTCATAAATACCTAATGGACCTAAAGGACACCTTACCAATTTTTTTTTCAAACGACAATGATTTTACTCTGCATCAACAAACTTACAAAGGCAGATTAAATTAATATACCGTCATACATCATTAATTAATTTAAATGGTAACAACATAAACGAATTCTTACTTTTAGTACTAGAACATTTCCGATATTTTTAATCATTACAACTACTAGTTAATTTTAGCCAAGCTAGTTATTTTTGCTACACCCAACCCTGATGTATTCTACTTCTTGGTTGAGGTTGAACTATTTAGAATTTCATGCTATTGTAGTTGGAGATCATGGAGATACAAGAAGTGCCCGTGGAACTACTCGAGAAAAGTGCCGCTTGCAATGTCCGCGTATTAAAGCCTTCAGATATGAAGAATTCCAAATTGGTCAGCTCATTGTAATATATTTTGTCTTATCCTACGCAGAATCTTTTAAGTGAATATTTAATTTATATTAAGTTTGGAATACAATTTCGAGATCACATATAGCTTTAATAGGAACCCCATTAGATCGTAACTTGATTGATACCTACTTCATACGCCTTTGTTTTCCCCCACATCGCCTATTTTCGATTCAACATATCTCGGTGTCTCGGTTTAAAGGCGCTAATGTATCATAGCCGCTAATGTATCAGAGCCGCTAATGTATCATAGCCGCTAATGTATCAGAGCCGCTAATGTATCAGAGCCGCTAATGTTTAGCCACTATTGTTTAGCCGCTAATGTTCAGAGCCGCTAATGTATCAGAGCCGCTAATGTTCAGCCGCTAATGTTTAGCCGCT